>VDFB02093961.1:0-21914 GCA_007258455.2 Sequoia sempervirens
TATATATATATGTATATCTAAACAAATGCACGTACACTATCATTATTCCTATTTATGTAGACTTTGATTTTAAAAGAGTTTAAAATAGTAGATATAAGTATTATTTAGCTTGTGAGAAAATCACTACAATACTTCCATAGAATTCAATGATATAACATTGAGATGTTGTTAATAACAAATCATTTAATGGAGTATATGCAACTTGTTCATAACGCCACAATGGCTCTTCTGGCAATGCAACTAAATCAATATATTTTCTTGCACATTTCATAGTATACTTTCCCACATTGCTGCATTGAATATTGCATTTACTTCCTTCGCTGCCATCAGAAAAAAAATTCCAGGATGCATTAACCCTCACCCGAGCAAACACATACCATTCTTCTTCCACGTATGGGGGAAACCAACTCCAGTACCACCAACCCACAAAATTAGCAAACCCCACTCAACCATTACAAAACCTGTGAAACTGACAATTAGCAAGGGGTATTTCTGACATTGAGAAAATTTTATTCATGGCTAGGATGATGAAAATCCAAGAAAAAACTTCAAACAAATAGCCTATCGGGTGACAAGAAAATTCTACTCACGACCCAGCTTACAAAAAACCTAGCAAAAATTTGAAACAAATACCCAATAGGTAAATACTATTTGTTCCATAGTTTGGTGGTCTTGTATCAATATGTTTCATGATACTCTATTGTTCTCATCACTTTGATGGTCCCTATAACAAGCTATTCATTGTTGTAGTTTAGCTATTGTATTCTTCATATCTTAACCCAGGTGAATATTCTTGTACATTTGATTAAGGATTTTGCCCTTGTGTATTTTTTTTCTTGGAATGACACTTTAGGAGTATCTTATTCTACTATCCCTACGAGAATAATTGTTTTTAACTTTGAAAATTCTAAAATTTTATAGATTGGTGTAAACTACAAACATAACATTGACCTGTACATTTGGACTGCTTTCAATTTCTTTTGGTCTATGTATGTTTTTCAGCCTCTAGTTATTGTTCCTTTCTATCTCTTCTCCATATGTTAAAGTTCCATTTAAAATGGGTTTATCATCATCTATCATTTGAGGAATTAGAGAAGAGTTGTTAGGAAAACACTTAAGAATCACTGCTAAATGACAGACGATTGGAAACCCACATTAAATAGAACTGTAAGAGAGGTAGGAAAACATACATAAACAAAAAAATTTGAAAACATGCCAAAGGTTTCCATTCATCTGGACATCATTTATGTGTTATAATTGTAAAATATTTGTCAAGAAAACACACAAGAATCACAGGTAAATCAGAAATGATAGAAAAAAATACATAGGCCAAAAAACTCAAAAGCAAACAAAAGGTTTCCATCCATCTATCATTTACGCGTGATTCTTAAATGTTATTCCAATGCCTCTTACAAATATTACATAGATTGCTTTCCTTGTACCAATATGTTTCACTGTACAACAATTCCAGGATGCATTAACCCTCACATGAGAAAACACTTACCATTCTAGTTTTGTACACGAAGGCAACCAACTCCACCGCTGCCAACCATCCTTTCCAATTTTTAATTTTTTCTATAATATTTAGTAGCGAATAAGTGTTATTCCAATACCTCTTATACAACTAGTCTTTTTGTATTCAATATATATATATGCATATATGTATTTTTCTATGTTTCGAAGCATTGATTTTCACATACAGTTCACATTGTATGTATATGTGTGTGTGTTTCTCTAATAGTTCTTTTACAATTTCCCTATTTGTCTAAGACAAAAGATTGAATGAAATTGTAAAGATACCATATATTCTTGTAGATGACAAAAACACCCATATTTCTAGAGAAACTATTTCTATTTAATGTGGGTTTTCGAACATCTGTCATTTTCTTGTGAGTCTTAAGTGTTTTTCTAATAGATCTTTTCCAATTTCCCTTTTTGTCTTGTATAAATATGTTTCATGATATTCCTTTTTTTTCAACTATTTCAAGTTTTCCATAACAAACTATTCTTCATGATACCTTTTTTGTCAGTTACTCATAGCAAATTGTTCAATATCATAGTTTCCTTAAGAATCACAGGTAAATGACAAATGATCAAAAACCCACATTAAACATATTGATACAAGACAAGCAGTCTATGTAAGAGTTGGCTTGTTAATTGAAAATTTGGGCTACATTCTTTGGACGTAAACTCACATTAAATAGAACTTGTAAAGCCAATGGGTAAAAATAATCTGTGCAAAATGGCTATAATGCCACTTAGTTAATTGGTAATTTGAGCTACATTACTTGGCACTAAATATTACAGAAAAATAGAGAAGACTTCACTGGAATTTTTTATGACGACGTGGAGCTTACCTCTTGAACAAAGAATGTTCCTAAATGTCCCTCATTAGTTAATAAGGATTGTAAAAAAATTATGAATTTAGAATTAACAAGCCAACTGTTACATAGATTGTTTATCTTGTATCAATATATTTCATGATATTCTTTTTCCCTCATCTATTTGAAGCTCCCCATAACAAATTATTTTATTGTTCTTGTAAGAAGGATTGTTTTCAATTTTTTAAATTTTGAAATTTTTTCCATGGTTATTTTGTTTGGATGGAACATGTTATATGTCTTATATCATTATGTTTCATGATATTCTTTTTTTCTCATCTGTTTGAAGTTCATGATAAGAAAATTATCTTCATGATATTGTTTTTTTCAGTTCCCCATAACAAACTATTCATTATCGTAGTTTTCGTCTTCTATACTCCATATTTAGGAGCTCTATTTAATGTTGTTTTTTGTCTATAATATTTGGTAGAAAATAAATGTTATTCTAATACCTCTTATACAATTCTCTATTTATCTTCAATATTTATCACCAAAGGATGTAGCTTTAATCTTGTATCAATATATTTCAAATTTTGTTACCTATGTATAAGTTTAAAGAGATGGGAAAGGTTTTCTTTACATAAAAAACATTTAGGATCGCATCACATAATTATTGTCATAACCTAAAGAAAATAGGTATCATCATAAAGAAGCAGGTTTAAATAGTTGATTTGGCAAGCTGAAAAGATAGTTGTATAAGCATAGAGAAATGCAATTGACAAAATACAATATGTTGTGTATTTGTAGCAGTCAATGTATAACAGTATAAGGAAAAACTACAAAATCCATGCTCGTTCTCCTCCCTACCATATTTGCATCACAAAGCCTAATGGGCTCTAGCCAAACCCCCAAGCAAGAAAAGTATGGAAGACCAATCAAAAATTTAATGGAGCCATATCATATATCACACAATGGTGAAGTAGGGGAAATTTCATTGTTTCCATATATGATTTCTTATATTGTAGTATTTTTTTTGTGTAACAACTTTAAAAAGACAGGTATGTTGATTGTATCTATGGAAAATGGTTAAAGATGACATGATATCAAAATGTTGAGACAACAAAGAAAATATTATGAAATAAAATCCCAATACATCAACAAAATTTTGAGAATGAAATACATAAAGAAAGAAATGGAAATGCAAACCCTTGTGATGCAATTCTCTCACTCCATTTTGTTGTCCTTCTTATTCCTTCAATAGATTCAATGTGTAGCTCTCAAATGCGATCAAATGCACTAAATATTGAAAGCAATTTGACAGAATGATTGCAATGAAATCAAAGATGTGGTCTCTCCTAAATTGAGAAATAAGTCCTCAATTTACAGATTTCAAAAAGATAATTGAATGGACAAGATTGAATGATGGGTATGTGCAGGATCATGATGGGCCAAAAAGTGGCGATATGATGGGTATGTGTAGGGTATGTGGCTAACAACTTTTTGTCACCCAAAATTGATGAAACGAAAAGGGTTTTTAAAGGAGATTCTCAACTTTCCACTAATATAAATTATGCTTTAATTAAAATTTAATAAATAATTATTATTCATTTTCTATTTGAATTATGACTAAAGTCCTATTTGATAGCCTAATTAAAAATCATCTATAGCTTTCAAATGGTATCACATTTTTTGAATCCAAAACATGCATCACATTCTATGCTTCACATACTATAAGATTAAGAAAAATGAATTTCATGAAGTTTTGAAGAAGTTAAGGTGGCCAGACATAGGAGTTTTTATATTTTTTAAAAGTTGAAATAAAAAATTCATAATTAATTATTTACCTGGAAAAAAAATACAAGAAAATATGCATCACATCGACACATGAGTCATCTACTTATATCTAAAACCTTATAAAAAAATATTATCATTTTATTCTGGTTAGGGTGGTTAGACAGACACCTACTTCTTATTTTTTAGCTGAAATTTATGTACTACTACATTGAAAGTTCAAATTTTCACCAAATAGAATTTAAAAAAAAAAAACCTAGTACTTTAGAAACTAAATTCAATTTTCTAGAGATTGTATTCTTACATATTTTGAAATAATATAGATAACTTATTGAAATTTTTATGTCAAGTTGCCTAACTTTGATTTTTCTGAATTTTTTTGCCACTTAAGGCATGTTTTTTCCATGATGATCCTGCACATACCCTGATAATCAATGGAAAAGATTGAATGGAAGGATAAGTTAGAAGGGAAACTTGCATTTAAAAGTGGAGGACAAAATGAGTTAACTGAAAATAAATAAAGTATTTATTTTCATCAAAATATACTTTTTCAAAAGTGGAGAAATGAAAGAGTGAAGGATGAGTTAAATTGAGAAAGAGAAGAGTTAATTGAAATTAAATAAAGAAACTATTTATTTTCAACTAAAAGCTGCCATTTCAAAAGTGGAATGGATTTGGAAAATAAGAGTCATGAGTGGAAAGGGGAAAGAGTTAAGTGAGATAGAAATTAGAAAAATGGAAGAGATACGTGGGAATTAAAATTAGAAAGTGGAAGAGAAAAGCGGAAGTGAAGTGAGAGAAAGTGGGAGAGATAAGTGGGAATGAAATATAGGTGAGGATAATTAAAGATATTATAATTAAATAAGATGAATTATCCTCACCTTTCAAAATTAGCAAGTTTAGGGATGATTGAAATTGAAGACAAATTAAAGAATTATTTAATTTGAGAGGAAAGATTAAGTAAGGGATTAAATAATTAAAGAATTACTTAATCTAAGAGGAATAGTTAGGAAGAAATAATGATGAACATTAACTAAATAATGAAAATTATTTAATTAATGGTTTAGAAGAACAATAACTAAATAATTTAAAACTATTTAATCATAGGAAATTAGAAGAAGAATATTAGCACTAATTAAATAATAAATTATTTAATAGTTTTAGATGAAAAATTAGTGAAAAAGGTGTCATCAGAGATCCTAAACAATTTTTCAATGTCTACATTTTTCCCCTCTTTGAGACAATGCGATTTTGAGTGTTACTTCAAAGAAAAATTAAAGGATCATGCCCCAGTAGACCGAGAGATGGATGTAGGATTCCCCTCGAGAGATTGTCTGTGGGGTATGTGTAGGATCATCATGGAATAAACAGGCCCTTCAGTGGAAAAAAATTTAGAAAAATCAGAGTTAGGCAACTTGTGTAAAAATTGAATAATTTATCTATATTATTTCAAAAATATGTAAGAATAGAATATGTAGAAAATTGAATGTAGTTTCTAAAGTACTACCTGTTTTTTTTTTTAAAATCTATTTGGTGAAATTTGAAATTTCAATGCAATAGTACTTAAATTTTATGGAAAAAATAAGAAGTAGGTGTATCGACCACCTAACCAAAATAAAATGATAATATTTTTTTATAGATTTTAGATATAAGTAGAGGACTCATGTTCTGATGTGATGCATATTTTTAATTTTTTTTTCCAAGTAAATAATTAATTATGATTTTTTTATTACAACTTTTAAAAAATATAAAAAATCCTATGTCTGACCACCTTAACTTGGTCAAAAATTCATGAAATTCAAGTTTTTATTTTTTTGATCTTATAGTATGTGAAGCATAGAATGTGATGCATGTTTTCAATTCAAAAAATGTGACATTGTTTGAAAGTTATAGATTCTTTTCAATCAACCTATAAATTAGAACTTTAGTCGTAATTCGAATAAAAAATGAATAATAATTACTTATTAAATTCAAAGTAAAGAATAATTTTAATATTGGTGGAAAGCTAAGAATCTTTTTTAAAAACCCTTTTCGTTTCATCAATTTTGGGTAAAAAAAAGTCATCAGCCACATACCCATCATATTTCCACTTTTTGGCCCATTATGATCTTGCACATACCCTATGCATTAAATACATAAATGATCTCTTGAAATAAGAAGAATGTTAGAGAAACATGAAATATTATGAAAGAGATGAATGGTTAGTAAGGAGTGATGAATGATGGTTGATGGTTGATCAATTAATTGATAGATTGACCAAGTGATGATTGACTGATTGATTGAATGATTGATAGACTGATAAATTGATTGATTGATTGAAGAATTGTTAATAAATAAATAGAAACTAGATGGAGAATAATTAGTGGCGATGAAACCCTTGCTTTCATAAGTGCATTTTATTTTAAAGAGCCATTTTTTTTTATTTTTTTTTGCAAAATGGATGCAGCACATGATGGCACAAAAAGCCACGGTCATGATGTAGTCCCGTTTGCATAAAAAATAAATAGTTGTAGAAAAGGAATGTCCTAACTCATACTAAGGGTCATGTTGCCCCAGTATTTTTGTCAAGACAAACTGTTGACAACAATCAAATAAAAGAAAATTCATGAGACATCATCACTCTTCTAAATCCTTCATGGGACATCCTTGAGGTGGCTAGTAACATGACCAAAGAAAATCCAAAAGATAAGACAAAATAGACCAACAAGATCAATAGTCATTCAATTTTTTTTCCAATAGGTGTTTTATAGTGTGTTAAGGGATGAAGTGAGAGATGGGTGGTCCGGTTTGACAAGGCCTAGTTTTAGGAAAAGAAACATGTTGTATAAGATGTCAAGTTTGGTTTCGATCATGCAACTACCTATATAAGGAAAATAACAAAGTGTGAAAGTGACAAGGTTTGGTTTTAGGATGGACACATCCTATAGAAGACCATTGATTGTGATCAATTTGACTAGTTTGATTGATTTTAAAAATGGTCGATTTCACTTGGAGACTTGTTGGCTTGCTTTTTTTGTTAATTTGTGATATGTGTTTGAAGTGCAGATGATTATGTCGTGTCTGATTTGACACTGTCTGATTTATTTTGGCTAACCCGATGAACCTTAAAAGGCTGACCTAGGGGGCTTTGGGGACTCATTGAAAAATGGCCTTGCCTATGTAGCAATGCGTAGAGACCTCATAGTTTGACATGACCATTGACTTTGTTTCAATGATAAATGACCAAATCATGATTTTATTTGACACACCTAAAGGACTAACCTAATGCCTCGGGGGCACATCGACAAATGGCCTTGCCTACGTACAGTCGTAGAGGCAACGTAGTTTGACAAAGACTAACATGACTAACTTTGATTCTACTTTTGGGATATTTTTGGAAGTTATCTAAATGTTTTTCAAGGGGTTTTGACATGTTTTGATTTTTTTCGGATTTTGAAGTTTTATAATTTTTTTGGATTTTCAGAATATTTTATTTATTTTTTTGGTTTTTTTTACCAAGACATTTTATGATTTTTATGGCTTTTTTTGGGACATTTTATGATTTTTATGGATCTTTTCAAGACATTTTATGATTTTTGTGGCTTTTTTTTTCTTTTTTCCTTTTTGAGATGTTTTGAGGATCATGACAAATGCATGTGAATTATGCCTACAAGCAAGCGAGCAAGCTTGCACAAGAATCCAATGACAAACATGATCTTGCTACTAGTCAAGTTGAATACCAATTGAAAGGTGATGATAATGATGATGATGATGGCATTTTTTGATGTGGGAAGGACACATCCCAAAACAAAGTGAGGATGAAAATAATATGAATAAAGGATTGAGGTTTGCAACAAGGCTAGGAACAAAGCCAAGGAGTTTTTTGGATGATGTATGAGGTTGCATATCAGGATTGTATGGATTAGGCTTATTACATTTGGTTAGGACTATATGGGATGATGGAGGATCCTTAGACCATTGGCAAGGGAAAACCAAGATAGGCAATAGGTATAAAAGGATAATAGATTGACTTTGGGAAAGGATAGGAGACATGAGGATTATTAGATGGAAGAATTAGTATATAATCTCCAAGGACTATTTCACATAGGAATAATGAGGCTATGAAGGTAATGACATGATATTTCATGGATAGTGCATGACCAAAGGATAAACATGTCAAGAGTTTTTGGAAAGCATGATTTATGTTAGTACCCCAATCCTTATTAAGATCAAAGTAGGTGGGAAAATGGATTGAAATGATAGGGGTTAAATGGATAGATGAAAATTTCATAAGAAATGTCATGTGAAGGGTATGGAGATGAAACAACTTTCCCCCAAGTGTAATGGTCCAGATAGATAATTTATTTTACACATGATGCATGTTTGTCAAGTTTTCATCATGGTACTTATCCAAAGTGCCACTGACGTGGTTTTCATTATTGAACGAATTGGTTTCTCTTTACTATTTTTTTCTTTTTTCTTTTCTTTTGATTTTTTTTGTCACTAAGATGCCTATTTCCCAGGTTTTCATCAAGGCGACATTTTTTTTTTTTTTTGTATTTTCCTTTGTATTACCTAGAAAATCACTTTGATAGATGCTGATGGAGATGCCTATGCCAATATATGCCAATAGTGACCTTGATGGAGTAGTTGTCTTGTCGGGATCATAGCGCTTACATACAACTAATTGAAGTCATTGTGATCCTTTCTCATACTAGAGTTTTCCTTATCATAATATGCACATTGTGATAGAGTTCCATAAGAGTCCTTACAATAAATATTTTTTCCAAGATGAGATGGACTTGTGGGTATGTGCAGGATCATCATGGAAAAAATAGGCCTTTAAGTGGCAAAAAATTTAGAAAAATCAAAGTTAAGCATCTTGACATAAAAATTTGAATAAGTTATCTATATTATTTCAAAAATATGTAAGAACAGAATATGTAGAAAATTGAATTTAGTTTCTAAACTACTAGGTTTATTTTAAAAAGAAAAAAATATATTTGATGAAAATTTGAAATTTCAATGTAGTAGTACTTAAATTTCAGGGAAAAAATAAGAAGTAGGTGTCTATCTGACCACCCTAACCACAATAAAATGATAATATTTTTTTATAAAATTTTAGATATAAGTAGAGGACTCATGTCTAGATGTGATGCATATTTTTTTGTAATTTTTTTCCAAGTAAATAATTAATTATGATTTTTTTGTTACATCTTTTAAAAAATAATAAAAAATTCATATGTCTGACCACCTTAACTTGGTCAAAACTTCATGAAATTCAATTTTAGTTTTTTTAGTCCTATAGTATGCAAAACATAGAATGGGACACATATTTTAGATTCAAAAAAATTGATACCGTTTGAAAGCTATAGATATTTTTCAATCAGCCTATCAATTAAGACTTTAGTCATAATTCAAATAGAGAATGAATAATAATTATGTACTAAATTCAAAGTAAAGCATAATTGATATTGGTGGAAAGCTAAAAATATCCTTTAAAGCCCCTTTTTGATTTCATCAATTTTGGATTAAAAAAAAGTCATCAACCACATACCCTACAAATACCCATCATATCACCACTTTTTGGCCCATCATGATCATGCACATACCCTTGTGACATAAGTCTTTTATATTTTAGGCATAGTGTAAGATTATGATAGATGATGGTAGATGTGGAAGGATTGTTTAGATGTTTGGATGAATCACTTTTTCTTTTCCAAACTTGGGATGTTGGATGAGAGAGTTTGGAATTTCGATTGAGATAGAATTTGGAACCAACACTTTTATATGCCTTGCTTGATGACCATTTTGAAGGAGGTGGACATTTATTATATGTGGGAGTCCTCTTTTCTTGTGGATCCACATTTTTATTAACTTTTACTTTTGAAATATTTTCTTTGTTTGATCCATTTTTCTTTGGGATCCATTTTAATTTCATTTGTCCACTTGGATTTTTTCTTGATTTAATGGCCTTCAAAATTTGATTTTGAACTTTGGATTTGTAAGAATTTTTCTTTTGTTGGTTCTAAATGGAAGTTTTATTCATGTTGGAATGATGGTTTATGGTGTGGATGGAAGGAGTGTTGGAAAAAACCTTATGACAAGGACTACTCATGGCCTCCATTTTGATGTTTGTATTAAATAAAGTTTTCCCCAATATAGAGGAGGTATCATTAACATCATTTTATTTTTTATCGGAAGAATTGCCAAGACCTTGATGTTTAGAATTTTCATGAAATTGTACTTGTTCTAGCATTCCTTGCTCATGTATGCCTATTCCTTTTCCTAGATACAACATGCTCTAATAGATTTTTTTTGTGATGGGATATTTTTTGTTTTGAAAGCAAGATGCTAACCCATCATTGTGTGTGTGGAAACTGTTACTTGGACTCTTCTCCTCTACGAGAAAGCCTGCTTTGAAAAAGATAGATGATCCTAGTTGATAATATTTTGTAACATTTTGACAAGTTTATATCTTTGGTCTAATTTTTTGAAACATTAGATTATGATAGTTCTTCAAAAGATATCATTTCTTCCAAGTTGATGTAGAAACCTTCATTATGGTCATTATCATAAATTCTAGTTAATTCAGCTATAGCTTGATCATTTTCAAATATGTCTAGAGTAGGAGACTATTGTTCTAGAGGAAGATCATCTATGTTTCCAAAGGAGGCAAGTGTCTCATTTTGGGAAATAGATGTGTTTGGTACTTGGATAGGATCAACTTCAAAGGTTTGATCATGAATAGCACAAAGGTCGATGAGTGGATCATTTTGGATTTCTTGATCAATGGTAGTGTCTTGGGTGACATGATTGTCTAGAAGGACTTCTTGGATGGAATTAAGGATGGAGTCATGGGATTGACTACATTGATCTTGGCATGAATGTGAAGCTAAGATGTCATGCCTTGGTTTTTACTCTTGACATATATCCTCAAGTGTAGGTAATGGAATGGTATGATTTTCTTCAATAGACTCATTATTTGGACATGGAAATGATGGAGTTTCAATGGAAAGATCCTTTTTTTGATTGGTAAGAAATGGAAGACATGATTGTGATATATGGCTAGATGGTGTATGAGTAGCAATTTGATTTGATTTTCTAACTCTCTTTTCATTTCGAAGTTGAACAAGTTTCCTTACTAGTTGTCCTTAGAGAGCATTACTTTCCATGATCTTATTGGATGGAATAGTAGATTGGGATGTAGTGGATTGGAATGTACTAGTGGATGACGAGTTAAGATTGGGTGTAGGGGCTTGGAATGGATTAGTGGAGGGTTGGTTTCCCTTGACAAGATTAGGATAAATATGACTAATGGATGTTCCAAATGACTCTTTATAGTGAGGGTATATGGATGGAGGACTAGAGTTCACGGGTTTTTGGTAAGAGGGACATATGGGTGGTTGACTATGGGTTGATTTTTATTGGTATTTGGATTGGATGAAGTCTATGTCTTGTTGGTATTGACCATTGTAGAGTAATTGGTATTCAACTTGACTAGCAAGCACATCAAGGTGAATTGAAGACATGGTGGTGAGATGAAGTATAGAAAATGACAATGTAAAGGTACGACTTAAGCTTAAGCTATGCAACCTAAGCTATGTTTTTTGGATTTTTTTGAAATAAGGTATGCCTAAATGTAATGCAACTATTTTTTTGGTATTTTTGGTATTTTGAGGATGCCTAAATGAGGGAAATGACAGTGTCACTAGAATCTAAAGTATAACCAAGTCTAAAAGTGGAATCATGCTAATGCAAAGCATTAATATGATATGTAGTTTAGATGACTATGGTATGAACTATTCACCTTCATTGCAAAACTTAAGGAAGGAATTACTAGCCATCCTAAGTCCAATATTTCCAAATGAAATTATCAATGACCTCAATGAGATTGAATAACAAATGAAAAGTTTGACAAGGTAAGCCTTAAACCAGACAGATGAGTTTAAAGGTTACACCAAAATGACAAGGACTGATGTGGAAAATGATAACTTTTCTTTGTAGAAATGGGCCTATGACAATATATGGTAAGTTTCCCTATTCCAAAGTTTTCTACAAGGTGTATACAACCTATTATTTTCTTAAGTGATGCAACTAAGATAAATGAATATGATGGATGATGGGAAATGAAGTGAGAAAATCTTTGGTTTAAACAACCTATTTAGAAAATGTTGGCTCAGTTTGTGTCAAAGTTGAAATGTTATCAAATTTAGTTGTGATGTTTGATTTGTTTTGACAATTTTTTTAATACACACATGCAAGACACAATAGATAAAAAAAAATTATGTTTTCTTTCAATCATGAATGTTGTTTGACTTTAGCAATACAAGCACAAATCCTAAGGTTGGAAAGGATAATATTTGCTAGATTCCACATGGGTTTCCCCAACCACACTAATTCTTAGCAGATGAATCTAGAAGCTTGGCCACATGGGCTCCTCCTTACAATGCACTCACTTCTCAAATCAACCAAGCTTCCAACCCCCATAAATCTCCCATGGCATGTTGATCACCTCTACTAAGAACTACGAGAATGTGGATTCCTTCACAATGATTGTTGTTGTGCTAGCAAATAGATGGAATTTTGGCCACTAAAAAAAAGGGTTCTAGTAAATAATCGGGGACATGGAACCTCACGAGTGTATGTCAAGCCACTTAAGGCTTTAACCAATCTATGAGGGGCTCTTACACCTTTTACAAGAAAAGGTTAGTACCCATTTTTGAATGGCACTACACGGATAAAGCCTACATACCGTGAGGACTTGAAAATTTAGACTCATCCTTTTATATACCATCCCAATCAAAAAACTAGTTGGAGTCATTCCCTCTTTCGAGGGAGAACCCTCTAAGGTTCAAAACATTAAAAATATGGGTTTGGCTTTCTGATCACCTAGTTTGCACAAGGTGAGAGCATAATCACCTACCACCTTCAAGCACAATCAAGCAATTTCCTTTAACCTCCTAATTAGATCTGTTTGAGAGAAGACAATTGTTTTTTTTATGCACCAATTGAAATGTTTTCTAATCTAAAAGATAATCAATTTTAACATCAAGTCTTTGACAAACATCCTACACCAAATGTCATTAGTAGTTTTATTCCTCCTTTCTTCAAGAAGCATATATTTTGATTTCAAGGTTCTATCAAACGAACCTACAAGAAATTAAACTAAATTATCCTAGAATCAACAATTAGACTATCAAGAAAAAGTACATTAAACTAAATTAGAAATTGGAAACTAATCTAAAGTTAGAAATTATTCTAAATTTAAAGTTAGTATAAATTAAAAATTAATCTAAAAAGCTACTCTAAAATTAAAAATTAATCTAAAATTTAAAGCTAATTTAAAATTAAAAATTAATTAATCTAAATTAGAAACTAATCTAAATTAAAAGTTAATCTAAATTTTAAAGCTTAAAACTAATCTAAACTATAAATTAATCTAAAACTTAAAACTAATCTAAGAATTAAAAATTAATCTAAAAATTAAAAGCTAATCTACAATTAAAAATTAATCTAAATTAACAATTAGTCTAAAATTAAGAATTAATCTAGAATGAGCTTAATTCCACCTTAATTTGAAAGGATTCGATCAATTTAAGTCATTATTAAATGTAATTTGTTTTTCATTTTAAATACTTTTCCTGCATGAAATGTGGAATTTTTTGTTGTTCTTTGATCCAAATCCTAATTAAGACTATGTAAGAATTATAGGATTTATTTTAAACCAATTGTTTTTTAAAAAAAATTGTCATCAATTTTAACCCCTAATTAGGCTATGTGAAATTTTAGTCAATTCAAAACCCCCTAATTAGCATTAGATGAATATTTTTTGTTCATTTTAGACCAATTGAAGGAATCTTCAAAGAAACTCTAAATGTTATATTTTCTTCCAACTCTGTAGATCTATAATCAAAGTCACAAAAGCACCTAAAACCTGTAAAAACCCACAAAATTGGATCAATCGTAATGCATGTTCACGGAAGGTTCACCAAATACATCTAGGGAAAATGGTTAAAGCATTCATGATATCAAAATTATGAGACCACAAATCAAATATCATGAATAAAATCCCAATACATCAACAAAATTGTGAGAAGAAATACATAAAGAAAGAAATGGAAATTCAAACCCTCGTAATGTGCTTCTCTCACTCCATTTTGTTGTCCTTCTTATTCCTTCAATAGATTTGATGTGTAGCTCTCAAATATGATCAAATGCACTAAATATTGAAAACAATTTGACATAATGATTGCAAGGAAATAAAAGATGTGGTCTCTCCTAAATTGAGAAATAAGTCCTTAATTTATAGATTTCGAAAAGATAATTCAATGGAAAAGATTGAATGCAAGGATAAGTTAGAAGGGAAACTTTCATTTAAAAGTGGAGGAAAAAATGAATTAACTAAAAATAAATAAAAAAAGTATTTATTTTCATCAAAATATACTTTTTCGAAAGTGGAGAAATGAAAGAGTGAAGGATGAGTTAAATTGAGAAAGAGAAGAGTTAATTGAAAATAAATAAAACTGTTTTTTTCAATTAACTCTTCTCTTTCTCAATTTATCCTTTCCTTTCATTTCTCCACGAAAAATATTTGATGAAAATAAATACTTTATTTATTTATTTTCAGTTAACTCATTTTTTCCTCCAGTTTTAAATGCAAATTTCCCTTCTAACTTATTATTGCATTCAATCTTGTCCATTGATTATCATTCAATCTTTTCCATTCAATTATCTTTTTGAAATCTATAAATTGAGGACTTATTTCTCAATTTAGGAGAGACCACATCTTTGATTTCCTTACAATCATTCCATCAAATTGCTTTCAATATTTAGTGCATTTCATCATACTTGAGAGCTACATATCAAATCTATTGAAGGAATACGAAGGAAAAAAAATGGAGTGATAGAAGCACATAACAAGGGTTTGCATGGGAGGGCTGGGCGGGAATAGGGGTGAAGGAGGCGATTGAAATTCTGTAGATGATGGAGGGGATGATTCTGACGATGACGCTGAGGATCCTAATTTGGCGTTGGCTTCTCTTCCTCCTTTGGCGTGACCGTTTGGGTCTTGGGAAGTCTTTTCCTTAGGCTTCTTGGTGTGGAGGTGTCGGCATGTGGTGACTGATGTTTCCTTCTTGTCAGTTGCCATTGTCAGCAGTTGGTATGTTGTGGCTAGAGCTAGTGCCTTGCGAGGTGTGGAGGATGTCTTAGCCCCTCCCTTGGTGGAGTCTCTTTCTCCTGCTACCTTCTCTGCTGCCTATGATGTGCGGCTTCTTGGCTCTCCTTCTTGCAGGCTATGCTTGGTGGGGTTTGGGAGCAGATTTCCCTACCTATATCTTTTGTGGGTGTCGTCCATTCATTGGGTTTGTGGTGGGGTCTTCTTTAAAGAAGTGTGGTTTAAGATTAGGACAATATTTGCTCCTACTCAGTGTAGTAGGAGGGCTTGGGATCTCTTCATGTCAGCTTGGTCTTGTTCTTGATTCTTTTTGGTTGTTCCTCACTCCTGCCTATGGTGTGTTCAGTGCCTATTTCCTGGGGGCTCTCTTTTTTAGTTTGTTCTAGTTCATTCTCTTCCCCTCTTGGTGGTTTGGTGGTGTTTCCCATTGGTTTCTTGTGAGGATTTTTGGCCCCTCTTTGGACCTGACTGACATGTCAGGGTTTCTTGGTGTGCTCTCTTGCTAGGTCTTCTCTTTACTACTTTGTTGTGCGGGAACCCCTGTTCCTCCTAGGGTTTACTTGTTCCTAAGCATTCTGAGATTGAGTATTTGCTTTTGTTTGTGGTCAGGCCTTTGCATTTTGTGATTGAGGTTCTCCTCTCCTCAAACCCCGTTTTGTTTTCTAATCTTCTAGGAGAGGTTCTTGGATCCTTGGCGCTATTCAATGTGTTTCCTTCTATGCATCTTTGGGTTACTCTAGCCCTTCCTATGGAGGTGGTCCTATCTCCTATTGAGAGGGAGATGGATGTGGCTGGTCATGACCTCTCTTCTATAGAGGTGGAGTGGGATGCTTTCGTACACGCCTGGAAGAAATGTTGGGGGGTTGATTATGCCATGTTTTGTTATACCAAGAAAGTTGAGGCTGGCCTACATGCTTCTTTCTTTTCTTCATCTTCTATTGAGGTGGAGATTTTGAAAAGAGAGTTGATATTTATGGAGTTCTATCTAAAGGATAAGGGGTGCTGCAGTCACCATGATATGGTTGAGCTTGGGACTCTCTCCTATAGAGGTGGAGAGAACAAATAGTCTTCGAAGGCAACTGTTGTTGCCCTACGCACTTGCAGTAACCCTTCCTATAATGGCAAAAAGTGTGGTCTATAGTGGGTTGTTGGTTCCGTCAAAACCAATGAGTGTTAGACTCTTGTAGTTTCCTAGTTCTTGTTTGGGCTGCCCACTGGCTTTTGGTTGGGTGTTTGCTTGTTGTCTCCCTGTGCTACTGATGGTTGTTTATGTTCCTATCTTTTAGGCAGCTTGTTCTTCTTGGTGTGGGTTTTGGGTCCCCTTAAAACCTAAAGGTTTCGGGTCCTTTCAAAACCTATCGTAAAGGGTTTCAGGTCCATTCAAAACTTGCTTTTCCTTTTATCAAAAACAAGGGTTTGCATTACCATTTATTTCTTTATGCATTTTGTTCTCACAATTTTATTGATGTATTGGGATTTTATTTCATGATATTTTATTTGTGGTCTTAACATTTTGATATTCTGTATGATTTAACCATTTTCCCATGATAAAGAGCTACCTATAGATAATTTTTCCCATAAGTTGAAAAGATAAATGTAGAGACATGTAAAAATATAATGTGTACAATAGACTATGTTTATTGTAGTCTAGTCCATGTAATAATTCCTCCATGCATGTATATCATATATTACACAATGATGAAGCTGCAAAAAAAATCTATGTTCTCATAGATGATTTATTTTTTTGTAGTTCTTTTTTTGTTGCAATAACTTTAATAAAAGAGAATTTTGATAAAGAATTGGGCAAGATGGAACTTGTCTATAATGTTGACAAATATAGTGAAATAATAATATATGGGAGATCTTGTTTGAAAACATAACCAATTTCGTGGATGAAATACCCATATATTGTTAAAAGGAAAAAATTAAAGAAATATCAAAGGTTTTTTTTCAAAGCATAAAATGAACACAAATAACTTTATAAAAATACCTACTTTTGATATGTACTAGAGCCTATCTAGCCATGCAGGAAGAAAAGAGTTGAATGTATAACTTAGTAAAATATAATTTTATTAAAAAAACCTTGTTTATGCTTACATCTACGATCATCTTTTAATCAACAATTGTCCCACAAATGGGCTTCATATATCCTTTTCCATCTATGCTTTCATTGAGTCCAACATGATATTACTACAAAGAAAAATTTAATTTTAATCTATCAAAGTATATCTTGCTAGTTAGATGTGTATGGAATGACAAAAAGACATTGCAAAACAAATTACAACAGCAATAGAAGGCCAAACTTTGTAGGTTGTGGAGCAAAACACTTGTAGAACCCTCCAATCTGCTATCTAATGTAGGTATATGGAAGCATTTTTCAATAGTTTTCTATCAAAGAAACACCATAGTTGCTCATTTCACAATGCAACCAAAACAATATATCCCCACACTGCAACATTGAATATTTTATTTACTTCCCCCCACCCCATCATACAATAACAAAAAGATGCCCAGGAAATGCGCCACAAATTGTATGGAGTCTTATCATATATTAGACAAAAATACACTGTAGACAAGTCTATATATTTCTAAATGTAATATACATGAAGAGTGAAACAACAAAATGATGAAAAGATAATTCTATAGCTCAACATTTTCTAGCTATTTGAATCAAATAAAACCAATTGAAAAGCTGGGAAGAACACATAAGAATATGTGCAAGAAAATAATCAAGGACAAATGAGAAAACTTACAGTATATAGGCACAAAAAATGGAAAATAGAACATAGATGTAGAATTTTAAACTTATTAGTCAAATGCAACATAAATTTTTTGAGAATGTTTCTAGAGTATGTGCATATATAGTTTAATATACTTGAATTTCCCAAACATGTTACTGACTTATAGAAATTTTGGTACATATACATATACATATATATACATACATGTACATGTACATATGCATATACATATACATATACATACATTTTCATCCCTTTGTTTATTGTTTGTAGTTATCTATGTGCATCTTTGGCATTATACCATTGCAATGGGAGCTATTGTGGTTAAATCTTCTTTCTTTGCCTAAAAATATGATTATTGTGTTCCATTTATTTATACATATGCATATACATATATACATTTACATTTACATATACATATATGACAATGTGAAACTAAAAATAATTAATAGCATTTACAATTGGTTCACCAAATCTATTTATTGATATGTGAACATTATATAGTTGGGATTGTTGAACATATTTTTTAGATCACCCATCCTGAAGTAGTTGTATATGCAATATGTAATGCACATAATCATCATATGAAAAAACATGAGGCACACACACCAAAAAACTCTTTCCTTGCAGTGTATGCGTCAAAAGTGCTATAAAATCCATAGCGAACAACATCACTTGCAATTTCTTGGCAAATGCCATGAATTATAAAGTCATGAAAAACACCACGAATTTCATAGCATCTCCTTGTATTCTTTGTAGGGAAAAATAGCTCCTCTATTTCTTCATCCTCACAGTCTCAAGTGCAATATGTGGTGAACACAAATATTTAACCAATGAATTGCATATCCCATGATTACAATTATCCAGATTTCAATCGGCAAAAACAACCTGCTCACCAGGAAAAAATAGTTTCATTTTTATGAATTAAATGGCATGTCATTAACTATGTTCATCTATCTATTTGGAAAGCTAGATTCTTGGGATACATATACATATACATATACATATACATATACATACATATACATATACATATACATACACATGCAAATACACATACACATACACATACACATACACATACACATACACATACACATGCACATACACATACACATACACATATACATACACATATACATACACTTACACATACACATACACATACACATATAAATATACATATACATATACATACACATACACTTTTCACCCTTCATTCATTGTTTTTAGTTATCTCTATGCATCTTCAATGGCAATATACCCATTACCATAGGAGCAATTGTAGTTAAATCTTCTTTCTTTGGTCAAAACATTTTCAATAAAAATTTCATTTTCAATTTCAATGCGATGTTCAATATTTTCAAATTATATTTCATCTTCACTTGAATTAAGATTTAATGGCTAACAAGAAGTTTCAATTTGAATATTTTGCATACCTTGTCTTCTTTTCCTATGAATTTCTCTATCATTTTCTCTATATGCTTCAATTTGATTTTTTGTTTTTTTTCTTTTACTTTTCTTCTTATGCTAACTGTTACTCCCCATTGCACAAACAAAAAAATCACACACAAATGATTGGAATTCTAAAAAAAGTGTTAGAGAATCTTTGTAAAATTAAATTTTGACTAATGCAGATAGAAAGTATGAGTAATTCATGACAAAACGAATGTACGGATCATGCACCTTTTTAGGAATGATGCTTTATTTTATACTCTTCAACAAAAAAAAAGTTTATATGTGCAAATTTATATCTCTTTAGCTTCAATGTTGCTCTTTAAGTTGGTTTTTGCAAGATGCTCTATTTTATAAACTTCAATGAAAAGAGGGCACATCGTTACCATTTTGAGTGCACCAAAATCACCCTTTCCATCATGTGTCCACATATAGTAGACTCTGAATGGTATAAGTACTCATCATTGAAGGTCAATGAGCACTAGTAGGATATTGTGGATAAAGAGAAAAGAGAGCATGATAAGAGGCATGAGCTTGATGCAGAAAGGCTTCATGAAACATTATGCACTCTTGACCCCTTCCTCCTTAATCACATCAATTATTTCATGAAGCCTTTGTGCATCAAGCTAATTCCTATTGTCATGAATGACAAGTGTTTGCTCGCGTAAGGGTTAATGCATAATGGCATAGGAGGAACTAAATGCAATATTCAGTGTTGTAGTGTGACAAAGTATAAAAGAATACATGGGAAAAGGGTCAAAAATAACATTGGATAGCATTAATTTTCACATATAGTTCACATTCTATACCATTCCCTTTGAATGGATTTTAACTTAAATTTATCAAAACCATACAAAGTAATAAGTTGTACAAAATGCGTATAGTAGCAAAGATGAACACAGATAACAAGGAACAATAACCAAAGGAAAAAAATAGACATACCAAAAAAAATTGAAACTAGTTCAAAGGAATATGTCAATGCTATGTTTGTAGTTTATACCAATCTAGAAAATTTCAGAATTTTGAAAGTTAAAAACAATTCTTGTCACAAGGAAAATAGAATAAGAAACTCCTAAAGTTGCATGCCAATCAAAACAACCATATGAAGAAATAAGCTCTAAAAAATATGTATAGCACCAAAGATGCATAGAAATAACAAGGAAAAATAACTAGAGGTTGAAAAACATACACATATAAAAAAAAAATGAAATTAGTTCAAAGGCACAAATCAATGTCATGTTTGTAGTTTATACCAATCTACAAAATTTCAGAATTTTGAAAGTTAAAAAAAATTCTTGTCACAAGGAAAATAGAATAAGAAACTCCTAATGTGTCATGCCAAGCAAAAAAATACATGAGGGCACAATCCTTAATTAAATGCACAAAAACATTGATACAAGACAATATCATGAAACATATTGATACAAAACAAGCAATCGATGTAACAGTTGGCTTGTCAATTTAAAAATAAAGCTACCTTATTTGGCACTAAATATTATAGGAAAATAGGGAAACTATAAAAGAGCTATTAGAAAGATAGTTAAAAAGCTTGAATATGCTCCAAACTCAAATCTTTACAACAGTTTCTTCACTTGAACTAGGTTCTTCATTTCAACTGGATTCGTCACTTTGAATTTTGTTTGTAAGTAATTTCACATACATAATTGTCCACATATAAAAAATTTTGGTGAAAGAATAAAAATTATAGTAAAAAACTTAAGAATCACACAAAATGAAACATGATCAAAAATCCCAAAATTTCACAATTCAAAAAATTGAAAACAATCCTTCCTATAAGAAAAATAGAATAATTTGTCACAGGGAGCTTCAAATAGATGAAGGAAAAATAATATCATGAAAAATATTAATACAAGACAAACAATCTATGCAACAAATGGCTTGTCAATTCTAAATTTGAGCTACATTATTTGCCACTCAGTATTATAGACAAATAGGGAAATTGTAAAAGAATTATTAGTAAAACATACATACATATATATACACATGTATATATATATATACATATAAATATACATATATGGGTATGTGCAGGATCATGATGGGCCAAAAAGTGGCAATATGATGGGTATGTGGCTGATGACCTTTTTTAACCTAAAACTGTTGAAATGAAAAGGGTTTTTAAAGGATATTCTCAGCTTTCCACCAATATAAATTATGCTTTACTTTGAATCTAATAAGTAATTATTATTCAATTCTATTCAAATTACTACTAGAGTCCTGATTGATAGGCTAATTGAAAAATATCTATAGCTTTCAAATGGTAGCACATTTTTTGAATCCAAAATATGCATCACATTCTATGCTTTGCATACTATAGGATTATAAAAAGAAAAAATGAATTTCATAAATTTTTGACCAAGTTAAGGTGGTCGGACATATGAGTTTTTAATATTTTTTAAAAGTTGTGATAAAAAATTCATAATTAAT
>VDFB02093964.1:0-11609 GCA_007258455.2 Sequoia sempervirens
GCAGCTCAGGTCCCTTTGAATATTTATAGCTGTCACCACCAAGAAGAAAAGGTAGAGCAATAGAAAAGAGGGGAACAACAGTTATTTACTCTAGAAGGACTCAATCCACTCCTCCATCTGTAAGATCACACATTGTTATCTCATCCTTAGCTTCATCTAGAATACTGGTACAACAACATCAGATACCTCCAATGGCCGCTCCAAGGAATCAACCCTTTGTTGCTTTCAATGGAGGGAGTCCTTTGAACTTGGTGCAACATAATAATATTCCAATGGAAGCCTTGAAGAGTCTGCCAATTTTCATGGGAGAGGATCAAACTACTCCCATTGAACATTTAAGGGATGTGGCTTCGTTATGCGGAGTCCACCACATAACCGAAGAAGATGTTGCAGTAAGATTGCTAGCTGCTTCGTTGAAAGGAAGAGCTATGCAGTGGTATAGGAGCCTACCGATCAGTTAAATTGCAACATGGGATGACTTTGGAGAAAAATTGCATAAGCAATTCCAAGACAGGTCTGATAACTTGTCTCTACTGGAGCAATTGACTACAATTAAGGGCTCCACAAGAGCGGATGGAATATTCAACTTTAGATTTCAAAGAACTTGGGATGGAATCCACTGCAATGGTGAGGAGCCACCTCACAAGTATGCATTCCTATACTTTTTTGAGAGCTTTGAATAGCATAAGCTATCATGTCTGATCAATGGGAGGAATGTCTCTACCAGATGCCTTCGAAATAGCCATTAGAGTTGAAAACAACTTAATACAAGCTGGTAAGCTTGCTCCCAGGCCACCAATGCCAATATTTCTAGAAATTCATGCAAAAATCCCTTTGCAAATACCTCCTTTCACACCTCTACTAGCTGTACCAACGCTACTGGATGTTGTTCCAACCATTGACAAGCAAGAAAGTGTTGCTTCAAGCTCATCAAATGAATTACAAGAGATCAAAAGTCTTTTATAGACTTTTGGTAACAAGTTGATGAACTTGGAAAAGCAACATACCAATTCTAGGCCTTATCAACAGCAAAATCAGGCCTCAAGTTAGCCTTTTCAAGGTCAATAGGAGCAATTCCAAGGGAATAGACAGCAGTATCAGGGCAATTATCAGGGCCCAAGACAGAGTGTGAACACAAGGCCTTTTCAGGCCTATGCTCCAACACTTGTTAGTGCAGTAAGGGACCTGGTTCCCACTCAAAATAACTTAGCAACTGATTATGAGTGGTGCTACCCTTGTAACTAGCCTCATAATCAAGCCACTTGTTTAAATGGACTCATCAATCAAGCACTGATGGTACAAAATGTTTCAGGTTCGCAGCAGAGTGCATGCAATGATACATCTTCACAATATCAGGACCAATTCAACAATGATACAACCCTACTTAATTGGCAAGGTCAAGAATTTTGCGGGTTGAATGAAGATAGATCTTCGATTGCAGCTAACACCAGGGAAAAGAAGAGAGCATTTGAGCTTGACCAAGTAGCTGATAAACGAAGGGCGGCAGCTGTGGAACCATCTACCTCTTGAGTGACTAGTGGTTGGCAAAGAGATCAACAACTCCTAGACAAGGAGCAGCCATGCTTACAAGCTGATCATACTAGCGTAAAGGTACACAATAAAAATTCAATTGTACCTTTTAACATTCTTGATACTATGAAAAGGACTAATGTAACCATGTCTACGTGAGATTCTTTAGTCATCCCCAGTCAAAAGGATATGTTACAATCAGCCCTATCAAGTTTGAAAATGTTTGATGAATCTGAGCCTCCAATAGGTCAAGTTAGAGCCGTGTTAACAAATGATTCTCATAGAAATGATCAACAACCTTGCATAGAGAATGAAAAAGGAATTAAACCACCTCCTTTCTACGTGTCAGTAATTATCGGTGATAAATTAGTCCATAACTATATGGTAGATAGTGGAGATAGCAGCTCCATCATGCCAAAACAGATTGCTGACAAACTTGGACTAAAATACCAGCCTTTGGAGAAGGGAGTGATCCAATTGGATGGCACTTCGGTTAATACTTTGGGTATTATCAAGGATCTAAATCTCACTTTGCATGCTTGTCCAAATTTTTCAGTCCCTCAAGACATATGTGTCATAGACCTTCCACCTTTCTTTTCCTTGTGTTTATCTAGAGACTTTACAGCCAAGATAGGCGGTTATGTGTCGACCGATTGGTCACATACGCTATTTAGAACAAGATATGAGACTAAGGTTACCATCAAGTCTGAAAGGTTGGCCAAAGACCACATTGAGCCATATAACCCAAGCCCCATCAATGTTGTTCCTTCTGCTGCAAATGAAAATTGTGTTGTTTTTACTGACAATGAACTAGCTGCTACTCAAGAACTCCAATCAGAAGTTGTTCCTAATGTGCTGCTGCATGAATGGGTGGTTGAAAATGTATCAAACAGTCTTGTAGACCTCATTCAAGATGCTAGTATGGGCAACTATGTCATTCTTGAGCCTGATACAGAGATTCCAAACCTAGAGAAAGATGCAGATCCATTATTGCAACTGCTTAATGGACTTTGGGAGATGTTCTTTGATGGTTCTAGAAGTAAAAATGGAGCAGGAGGAGGTGCAATGTTGATTTCTCCACAAGGTGATAGGTACTACTCTACATTCTATTTTTCTTTTGCATGCTCCAATAACACTGTTGAGTATGAAGGCCTTGTTCAAGGTCTAGAGTGGGCAAGAAAGAGAGGAATAACCAACTTGAAAGTCCATGGGGACAGCGAACTAATTGTTAATCAAGTAAGGGGCCTGAATGTCGCCAAGAATGACACATTAAAGTCTTATAGAAATAGAGTGTGGAACATGCTCGAAGTTTTTGATGCCTTTAATTTAGTGTCTATCCCAAGAAATCAGAACAAGCATGTTGACAGGCTTGCAGCCATTCGAGCACAGTTTGATATTCCAAATGACATCAGAAAAGAGAAGGTGCAGCAGTATGTGAAGGTTGTAGTCAGACCCTCAATTCCTGACAACAACATTCATTGGCAAGTCTTTGATAGTGATGAGCAGATCCTTTCCTTCTTGCTCGAAGAAGATCAGTTCTCCACGGTGAATCAAGCAAAACTCAAGCAGCAATATGGTGATCAAGTCATACAGCTAAAGACAAATAAATTACCCAAAGGCTTGGTTACCTTAGAGTCAATTTTCAGTACCGATGATCAGCTCAAAAAGGGTAGAGCTGGCTTGCAAATCAAAGAAGAACACTATGAAGAGCTGGAGATTTTCAAAGGTAAACTTCTTAAGATAGGAAAACTTTTTTCACCTGAAGATAGACAAGCTTTTGTTGCTTTGTGCCAAGAGTTTCATGATGTCTTTGCTTGGGAGTATTTAGATTTGAAAGGATTCGATCCCCATATTGCTCAGCATACAATTGAATTAAAACCTAACACCAAGCTAGTAAGGTAGAAACAAAGGCCCTTGAATCCTAAACTTGAGCCCCTAATGATTAAGGAGCTGACTAAACTAGTTGAGGGGGGTATTGTCTTCCCTATCAAGCACACTTCATGGGTTTCTAATCTTGTACCGGTTAGAAAGAAAAGTGGTGAGATAAGGCTCTGTGTAGACTTCAGGGATCTTAACCGATCCTCTCTAAAAGACCACTACCCACTGCCCTCCATGGAACAAATCTTACAAGAGGTTGCTGGTTCTGAAAGGTTTTCCTTACTAGATGGTTTTTCAGGATATAATCAGGTGCTAGTTAAAGAGGAAGATCAGTTTAAGACTGCTTTTACAACTAAATGGGGCACCATGGCATACAAGAGGATGCCTTTTGGTTTTTCCAATGCTGGTGCCACGTTTCAGAGAGCCATGGACATGGTGTTTCAAAGTTTGATCAACAAGATTATACTGATTTACCTAGATGACATCATAGTTTATTCTCAGAATGCTGATGAACATCTGTTACATCTTAGGAAAGTGTTTGAAAAATGCAGAGAGTTTGGTATCTCCCTCAATCCAAAGAAGAGTATCTTTGTTGTCCACGAAGGGAAACTATTAGGACACATAGTGTCAAAGTAGGGAATCACTATTGACCCTCAAAGAGGCAGAGCCATACTTGAGTTGTCGTTGCCTAATCACAAGAAGGGCCTACAGAGCTTCCTAGGACAGATCAACTTTTTGAGGAGGTTCATTCCAGATGTGGCAAACCTGCTACAACCTCTAACAACCATGTTAAAGAAGAATGCAGTCTTCAGTTGGACAAAGGAGGCAAAGCACAGTTTTGGGGAAATCAAGGAGGTGTTAGCATCTGCTCTGACATTGGTAAACCTTGACTTCTCTAAAGACTTCTTTTTATATGCTTTTGGTAGTGGAGGTGCAATCTCTGCTATGTTGGTTCAGAAGAATAGCGACAATTTAGAGCAACCCATAGCCTTCTTTAGCCAAATACTTGTTGATTACGAAGAAAGGTATACATTTGTTGAAAAGCACGTTCTCTCTATGATTAGAAGTCTGAAGAAATTTAAACCTTTGCTTTCAAACAATAAGGTTCATATTCTGGTCGCACACTCAAGTGTGAAGGAATTTCTGTTGAATAAGGATCTGAATGAAAAAAGAGCAAGGTGGATCACTAAGGTCATGGAGTACGATGTAGATATTAGCATCACCAAACTAGTTAGAGGTAAAGGTCTTTGTGAACAGCTTGCTTCAGGGTCGAGCAGTGAAAGTGAACTAGAAAAGGATGATGTGCTTGCCAATACAAATGAGCCTCAGAATGCTCAAGATGATGTGCCCATGGGGATAACTAATTGGGTTCAAGATATGACCCAATTTCTACAAACTGGTCAATTCCCATTAGGTCTAAATAGAGCCAAAAGAAGATACTTTAGACTACAGTCCATACCATATGTGTTGATGGGCAATGTTCTTTTTAAGAAAGATCTGAATGGTGTCCTGTTAAGATGCATTCACAGTGACCAAATTGAAAAAGTGCTTCATGAGTTTCATGATGGAGCTGCAGGAGGTCACTTTGCTCCCAAAACTACTGCTTGGAAGGTTATGAGAGCTGATTACTACTGGCCCAGCTTGTTCAAAGATGTTAATGCCTGGTCAAAAGGGTGCATCAAATGTGCTCTATTTTCAGGAAAGGAAAGGCTACCTGCTATGCCCCTGCATCCAATTCAAGTAGAGCAGCCCTTCATGAGATGGGGCATTGATTTTATTGGACCAATAAATCCACCTTCCAGTGCTGGTCACAAATGGGTACTTACAGCCACTAACTATTTTACAAGGTGGACAAAAGTGATTGCATTGAAGGAAGCAAAGGAATCCTCAGTGTTGAACTTCTATGAAGATATAGTCACTAGGTTTGGAGTACCTAACTCCATCATATCCGATAACACCCTTGCATTCATGGGTCTAAGGGTAACTGACTGGGCCGTTAAGCTTGACATTCATTTGAGCACATCTTCAAATTATTACCCTCAAGGTAATGGCCTAGCTAAGAGTACAAATAAGAACCTCATTAGAATTATTAAAAGAACCATAGAGGACAACCAAAGGACCTGGCCCAGTAGTTTAAAGAATGCACTTTGGGCAGACAGAGTGACCCCTAAGAGGTCTGTTGGTAACTCACCATATATGTTGGTCTATGGCAAAGAGGCAAGATTGCCCCTATCTGTAGAGCTTCCAGCTCTCAACATTGTTCACCAGTTGGAGATGCTTGAGGGGCAGGACCCCATGTCTATGAGGTATGCAGAGCTCATGGAACTCAAAGAATCAAGGGACATAGCAATGAAATCTTTAGAGTATCATCAGCTCCAAACAAAGAGAACATTCAACAAAAAGGCTACAGCAAAATCTTTTAAGGACGGAGACCTCATGCTCAAATGGGATGTTCTGAAAAGCAGACGAGGCCATCACACCAAGTTCGACAATATGTGGACTGGTCCATTTATTATCACAGGCTATAAGGAGCAAAATGCATATCAACTAGCTATGACAGAAGGGGATTTGCTTCCTATCCTAGTCAATGGGATACACCTTAAACCCTGCTTTCAAGCCTAATAAGTGCCTTTCTTGTACATATCTAGTTAGGTTTTATGTTTCAATAAGTGCTTCGCACTATGGTTCATTTGTTTTATGTTTTGTTCCATCGCTTGAATGTTGTTTTAACGCGGGCTGACGTTTTATTTGTTCTCTGAGTTTTCTAATGACTCCATGCCCAATGGATAGGCCTAGTCACTGGTTCTCATGTTTAGTAGGCAAACATCCTGCAAAGGTTGCCAAAATTGTTGCCTCCATTTCACCTACAGTTAAATTAGGTGAGAGAATCAAATGTTAGATCTTCAGAGGCCAGTGGGACATTCACACAAGGGCAAAGACTCTACATTTGTTGCTAGGTCATAGGGAACTCAATGGGAGAAGCCACCCTAGGAAGATTCGGCATGAAAATCATCCAAGGAGAAAGTCGGCAAGACTCTCCTACTGTCTGGCTGATTGATTGTTTGATCTATTCCATCCTGAGCAGGTCGCTGAGACCTAGTTTCTGTCATGTCGAACGAGCCTGCAGAGCCTATCACTATAATGGAGAGGGTTCGGTATGACCTCTTACCACATGGATTTCCTTGGCCGATAGGCCATTCAATCGTTGTTCGCCGAGACTCTCGGCGACCATGGGCTTCGGGGAGACCTATAGCGCGTGGTGAGAAGTCCCAGTGAAGGTTCAATGTCTCGCCGACGTGTGAAGAATCTCAGGGCAACAGATGCTTTCAACAAAAGTGAGGGGCTTCGCCGGGAGGTCTTGGCGAGGACAAAAGTCTCACCGAAGGGAAGGATGGACCTTGATGCAATTGTCTTCGGTAGGAGTCCCGCCGACACAAAGGAACCTCGGTGTAACTAAGGGACTTTGCCAGAATGTCCCGCCGACATCAAATGTCTTTCCGAATGAAGAATTCGCCAAAGTTTTTAAGGCTCGGAATGAGGTCATGCCGAAGGCTTAGTGTCTCCCTGACAGGAAAGGTGGCGTCACTAAAGCTAATCTCTCGCTGACGTCAGATGTGTTGCCGAAGGGTGAGAAGAACTCAGAAAGCTGTAGGAGTTTGGTGAGAGTCTCAACGAAGGTAAAGAAGAGCTTATACAGAATGAGGGCAGGGTTGGCAGGATCTCTTGCTGACTGAGCAAGCTCTCCCTGAGCTCAAGGGAACATCCTGGTGGAGCGAAATGCTTTTGGGGTGACACCAATAGGCTCTTGCCGATACTCAAATGGGTCCTCACCAAGACAAAATTAGTTCGGCAAGACTCTTGCTGAAAACACAACGGTAGCTCTTCGGGCAAGACAAAAGGGAATTCGGCAGGTGGTCTTAGCGACCCGTTAATGTCTCATCGACAAGGAGGCTTTCGCTGTATCTTTCCAAGTTCGATAAGAGGTCTCCCCAACTTGGTGTTGTCTCATCGACAGTAAAGTGAATAGCTCAGTAGAGAGTGAAGAGGCACTCGGTATGAAGCCGGCCGACAGACCAATGTCTCACCAAAAGCCAAAGGAGCTCAAGCCTGGAGGAGAAGAGTAAGCTCGAGGGCAAACGAAATAAGCTCGACGAGAGGTCATCGCCAAGAGTCATACCAACTGTGTATGTGTTCACTGAGAGATGGAGGGCTCATTAGGAGGTCTTCCCAAACATATAATCTCTGGCCGACAGTGATGGATGTACCAAACGAAAAGGATATTGGTGTGACTCAATGGTGCTCACTGGGACTTCTAATCGAATCCGTTTGTCTTGTCGATGGTTTTGGCGGTATCAACATGACTTCTAAAGCTACAGAGACACATAATTGCATTGGCAAGACACTTTCAGTGTCTTTCCGAGATGCAATTCCATTCAAAAGGACTCTTGACTAGCTGCAGGGCCCACATGGAAGGTGCTCGACTAACCAGAGGGATCTAAGGCGAGTCGTGGCAGTTTGATCAGAACGTGGAATGCCAACATGGGATGAATGCAACATGAATACAACATATATCTATTCTAAGCTCGAGGGGCATTCAATGCAGCTCTTCAATAGGGGACTCGGTAGCTGGACATGATGGATCAGAAGAATTAATGCTACAAAAAGATTAGGAGAAGGCTTCTCCAAGAGCGGCTCTTCACACCGACACCAACAACAGGGACACGTAGGCTTCTACATTTAATTTGTCAAAGATCTAAGATAGATCTTTTTCTGAACTGGGATATTTTTGTAAGCCCTAAGGGGCCGATATACAGTCTGTATATAAGGCATTTTTTGCCTTTTTGTAAATAGTTCTGATTATGCATTCAAGGGAGTTAGTGATTTTTTTTATCAATCCTTTCTCAATTAATGTGTATGTTTTGTAACTCAACTAGAATCCTAAATACAACACAAAGTTTACTTGTGAAAGTTTGTGTTCATGTTTAACTATGATTCCTGCATTTTACGTATCTTTATATTGAACTGAAGTCTTTAGCGTGTTTTATAATTTTTGTATTCATATCTTAGAGTTGTGAAATTAATCTTTGCTACAGAATGTGTATGTAGATCAAACCTATTAGGACTAAAGCATTAAATCTGAAAGAGGTTGTTCTAAGAATAGCAATTAGGCTTTCAAGTGTATATTCTTCATGTGTTCATTTTCATGATTTCTCAAAAGCTTGATTCGGTGTATCACCATAAGAGTTTAGTTTCATTTTATGTATCTCTTCCTCTTTTCTCTCAAAGAATCAATAGTTTAGGTGATACCCAAAGGAAGTCGTCCTTCTCCGGAGGTTCATTTCAGTTATAGGTGACCCACAGCCTTGAGATGATCCCATGTTGCTCTAGAATGCTTAGTTTCTTGCAAACTCAGCACAGGGTGAAATTCTAGGTGACAACAATTAAAAGGGGGGTTCACCACTAAGAAAACATTTAGAAAGAAGGGGTTGAAAGAAATATGTAAATCCAACTATATGACATAGAAAATGAAATTTGGAATTAGAATAATGAACAAAAAGATACAAAAAAGTACCTGGAGGATCGAAGATGACTAATTTAAGACCTAAAAACCTTGAAATTTATTGTTGTTGATGTGTATAGGGACTCATATACTAGATTGGGTGATTTAGTCCTAGTTTAGGGTTTCTAGGTAGAAACTAGAATCTCACAGTGACAAGTTAGAATGCATTGAAATATGGTAAAATGTCTATAACAGGACGCATATGCCCAAGATGGCAATTTAGTCTCGTTATTCTTTACTAGAAAATTAGGATCTTAATAAATTCTCCTATCTTTGCACTTCCTTCCTATGTTTTCCAAACTTCACTCTCAGATCTGAACCTCTTACAAATCTACAAAATAAAGGATTGTGTTTATTTTCTTATGGGTGTTTTCCTAGGTCAAACCTCTAGTTTGGTAATTAAACCTTGATAGAAAGAATGGATCTTGAAAGTAAATGTTTGAAATTCCTAATCTTAAGTGCATCTAAGATTAAGAGATCTAGAGTGCAATAAACCTTACTCTAATGTGCTAGAATATCATGCATGAATGAAACATAAATATGATGAATCACTTTGGGAGATCTCTAATCACCCTAATAAGCCACAATAATACATGTCCCTTCCTTTAGGTAGAAAGTAGAATGATAATGGAAGATGGAATCTCTTAGGAAAAATGTCATTAGGCTTGGTTAAATGGCTAGTTGCTTCTCCCCAACCTAGAATCCATTATGATCCTCCATAGGCAACCATCATCAATCCTTGAAAATGCTATATCTTGAAATGAAAACTAAGCTTGAGGAGCTGCAAAAAAACTATTATGCTGCTCGAAGAATTCAACTTTAGTTTCTATTTTCTCTTGAATTCTTTAAAATCTCTCTTGAAATCTTTAAACCTCAAGTGGTGATATTGTCTTGCTTGAAAATTCTAGATTGCTTTGGTTAAATAATGATTCAAAGCCTTAGTTTTAGAGAAATATCATCAAATTTAGCATTTATTAGATCCCAAATGTTGACATTTTCCAACCTTAATTTCTTGCTCAAACCCTAAAAAGGGGCCAAACAGGACTCATACGACCAAGGTGGTGTATGAGTCTCACCTAGGGGGACTCATACACCCAAGGTAGCATATGGGTCCCCCCTAGGGGGACTCATACAACCAAGGTAGTGTATGGGTCCTACCTAGGGGACTAATTCCCAAGGTGGCATATGAATCTCACCCTAGTATTTTGAGGTGAGGAAATGTTAAGGTGTGAGAAAATTAAATGTGTTTGTTGAATTTGACAGGATTTGAATTGAAATAAGCCTTGGGATCCAAAATTAAGGCTCTTAGGGGCCTATTAATGATGATTTGAAGTGTATTAGTGCAAGGGTACTAAGATAGGTCCAAAATAAGTGTGAAATTTTACCATCTCCAATAAGGGAATACAATTTTCTACACTGCAAATAACATAAAAAAAATAAGAATGATAAGTTAACAAGAAGAATACTTTAACCAAATCTAGTTATGAATTGACAAAGAAGGGTGAGGAAAGCACACCTTCCTACCCAAAATTTGATATCTTCAAGTTTTTCACTCGATGAATAGCTTACACACAAGAATGTGAAAGTTTTGGGGTTGTGTTTAGAGAATTGTTGTAGTCATTCCCCCACTTTGGCATTTCCACCTCCATGAACAACCAATATAGCAATGATATTATCAATATGATAAAGAAATATATCGAAATAATAATACCAAGCAATATGTTGAAAAAAAATATGCTACGATATTAAAATGCTAATGAAAAATAAAAGGAGGACTAAGTAATATCACCTTCAACCATGTGCACTCAACACAAATGGGAGAAGGAGTGAGCTCTCAAGCTATCAAAGATCAACATTGTTTCAACAATGAAGAGAGAAAACCAACAAAGTATAAACTTGTGGCTTCAATGGTTGTGGTAGAACTTGAGAATGCTATGAGAAGAGTGTGGAATACCCAAAATGAAGCAAGAGAGATCATGAGAGTTCAAGAGATACCAAGAAGGAGTCAAAGAATGGAAGAGATAGTCATTTGAAGATGCAAATGGAAGTAAAAGAGTTGTTCGAAGTTGGTCCAAAGGGTAGGAGATGTTACACTTCACATCGAATGGAGTGTAACACCTCTGTAGATTCCAAAGGTGGGAATATTGTTAGGACAACATCATGTCACGTAGATGTCCATGTGTCGCACTAGTGTCCTAGACAAAACATCCCCCACCAACATGGAAAAATACTACCAAGTGGATAGAAAATGGAGGAAGAGCATGAAATTGAATTATTAGACATAATTCTCTAAGGTAGGAGGTATGTAAGTGTGGAATTTGCAAGGGGTGAAAATTCATAGCATTACATTTAACAAGCATAAGTGTTTGTGAATGCATGATAAGGTAAAGAGAAGCTTGATAAATGAATACATGAACCGTCGAGGAAGCATACCACAATATGGCACACTCAAATTCATAGGAGAAGAAGATGGCTCCATAGGTGCTTGGTCTTGAGGAGAGTTGAAAAAATGCACTGCAGGATCTACAAGTGCTCGGTCTTAAGGGTGGCTAGATACGAAAGGGTTCACAAATTTTGATAGGGCCCTATAGGTGCTTAGTCCTGTAAGGAAATCTCAAGGTGGTTGGTCCTCCAAGCTTGA
>VDFB02093966.1:0-12729 GCA_007258455.2 Sequoia sempervirens
GAATCACATTAAAAATTTTCTTTATAAGCCTAAATTTTTTCTCAAAGACATAATTCTCTGACATCGCCTTGTCCCTGAAAAGTCTATTGTTATGTTCTTTCCACACTCCCCAAGCCACAAAAGGGAATAAGAAATCCCATAACCTTTGAATGTAGGGATTTTGAGTAGGGGCTTTCCATTGTAAAAGGAACCCTTCAATGGTCTAGGGAACACCCAAGATATATTCCAGATAGCTAATAATTTTCCCCAATTTAAGGAAACAAATGGACAGTGGAGAAATAAGTGGTTGGCTGACTCCACCTCACTCTTGCAGAGGTATCATCTGTTGGGGATTTGAAATCCCCATTTACAAAGATTGTCCACCGTGAGGACCTTATTCTGAAGCATTATCCAAAAGAAGATATTGACTTTTGGAGTCAAGTGTTTAATCCAGGCTTTAGACTAGAAGGGATGAGGGGCTTGAGAGAGGGACAACAAAGAGACAACCAAAGAGACAAAGTAGTTACCCAAAGGGTTATCCATCCAGACAAGAGTGTCATCCAGCTGATTTTGTCCCAAGCTGACAGCCTTTAAGGAGGATTGAAGCTAAGCCAATTCCTGACTAATCACGCATAAGTTCACCTAGTCTCCTTCATAGCAGTAGTCTTTGACAAGTTCCCCAAAAGCAGATTTACATTGCTCTACCCATCTATTAAATCTTTCAATTTTAATAAGGGATTCCTTAAAGAGACATTTATCCTCCAAAAATCTAGCTTGATTACCACTTCTAATGTGTCATCCTATCCTTGATTCCAAAATTTTTCTACCAGCAATCATGTCATTCCAACAAGTTGAACCACATGGGAGGACAAGAGAATCCAGCAAATCTTTGAGGGACATTCGGTCAGCCATATATTTACTTCTTAAAATGTCTTTCCATTCTCTGCCAGACGAGAAAGATCTCCATATTTGTTTGGAAAGAAGAGTCTTATTAATAGTTCTTATTTTTCTAAGACCTAAACCCCCCAAGATTTTCGGTCTGCAAACCAAATCCCATCCTATAAGAGGCATTCTCTTTCTTTCCTCCACTCCATACCAAAGGAATCTTTTCTAGATCTTTTCAATGTCCTCTGCATATTTAGCAGGGATTTTGAAGAGGCTTAGAGCATAAATTGGGAGGTTTTGAAGAGAAACTTTAAGAAGCTAAAGTTTTCCAGCTTGGCTCAAAAGAGCTCCTTTCCAACCTACCAACTTCTTTCTAAACCTGTCAACCAAAGAGCACCAAAAGGAATCTGGGGGTTTAAGGCATAATGGAAGTCCAAGATAAGAAGAAGGTAAGGATTCCACCCTGCAATCAAGGATTCTAGCAATCTTGACTTGTCTATGCTCAGGGGTATTGAAGAAAAAGATAGAACTAACATGTCTATTGACCTTCTACCCAATCACCTGCTTATACACAACCAATTTTTTTTTCAAAATCTTAGTCTCGTTCACAGAAGATCTTCCCATCAGCATTGTGTCATCAACAAACTATTGGTGAGAACAAATCAGATTCATAGAAGAAGGACTGAGACCAATAAGAGACCTTTGTTTGATCAATCTCTTAAGATTCCTTCCCATACTTTCAGCCATTATAGTAAAAAGAATAGGTGAAATAGGGTCCCCCTGTCTTAATCCTCTTGAATTTTGGAAGAATCTAAAAGGAGATCCATTCACAATGATAGATGTGAAGACTGTGGTCACCAATTGATTCACCAGCTGAAGGACTCTACTACTGAAACCAAACCCCCTTAGAATTTTGAATAAGAACTCCCAGTCAACAAGGTCATATGCTTTGGAAATTTCCAACTTAAGAAGAAACCCTTCAGTTTTAGATTCCACAAGTGAGTGAATATTCTCATGGACTGTGACTATAGAATCTAGGATTTTCCTTCCATGAACAAAACCATTCTACTAAGGGGAAATCAACGAAGGAAGGATAGAAAGGATCCTTGAAGTCAGCACCTTAGATATGACTTTATAGAGAGAATTGCAAAGACTAATGGGTCTAAACGCCTCAAACTCCATTGCCCCTGGTTTCTTAGGAATAAGGACCACAAAAGTAGCATTCAGTTCCTTAAGGATCCTTCTGGAACCAAACAATTCCTTAACAACATGCACAACATCATTTTCCACAATGTCCCAAAACCATTGAAAAAAGAACATAGGAAATCCGTCAGGCCCAAGGGACTTGTTTCCTTCAAAAGAAAAGACAGCTTTCCTGATTTCCTCCATAGAGGAAATGGCCACAAGCTTTTCATTGTCCTCCCTTCCCACAACCTTGGGGATGGCCTCTAATAAAAAGTCTTGATCATTTTGATTGATTTCCCCATTCACCGAAAGAAGGTTATTATAGAAGAGGACAGCTTGCTTTTTGATGTCTTCCTCTTCCTCAAATCTAGTACCATTAACTTCTATGGAAGTGATTCTATTGGCAGCCCTATGTTTAGAAGCAGATAAATGGAAGTACCTTGTATTTATGTCTCCAGCAGAGAGCCACAAAACCCTCAATCTCTGCCTCCAGAACTCCTCCCCTTTTGCTATTATATCATGCAGTTTCACCAGCAACTCATTTTCTCTGTCCTTATTATTTTCAATGTATCCTTCCTTCTGGATTTTGTCCTGGATCTCCACAAGCTTCATTTGAAGATCAGATTTCATGCCAAAAATGTTTCCAAAAGATTCTTTTTTCCATTTTCTTAAATTGTGTTTGACTTCTCTCAATTTTTTAGCTATTTTGAACATAGCAGTTCCCGGAACATCCATATTCCACCATTTCCTAATTTCATCAAAGATAAGGGGATGGGACAACCACATTCTTTCAAATCTAAAGAGCACATTTTTCTTCACCTTTATAGGGTCTGCCACAAAGTTTATGGGAAAGTGATCTGACCCAACTCTGGAAAGAGCTTTTAGAGAACAAAAATAGCTTAAAAGCCACTTATGAGAAATTAAAGTTCTATCTAACTTAACTTGAATTATTTCCTTACCAATTCTTCTATTCGACCAGGTATACTGAGCCCCTTGCAAGTCCATATCGATCAGCTCCTTATTGTTGATGAAGTCGAAAAGATTAGACTTACTCTCCTGGTTCACCTAAGAACCTCCAAATTTCTCCTCATTCAAAAGGGGAGTATTAAAGTCGCCCATAACTATCCAATGGTCATTATCAAAAATCCCGTGAAAAGCAGAAAGCTTATTCTACAAAGATTTTCTAGCTCCTTTCCCATTGGGAGCATAGATGTTTGACTGAATCCAGCTAAAGTTATCTCTGATGTGTGTAAATTTAGTAGCCACATGATTGTTGATTTCCAATAAAGGTTCCCCTTTAATTAGGTTCTAATTCCAAAAGGTAGCAATGCCTCCTTACGCACCATCTAAACTATTTCCTTGAATCCCGCAATTCTGATACATTTTGATCTTCTCCACCTTTTCTTTGGAAATTTTAGTTTCTTGGATGAGGAGAATATCAAGTTTATAATCCCTAACAAAAATTTTCAAAACATCCCTCTTATGAAGGCTATTGAGCCCTCTAATATTCCAGGACATAATCTTCATATCTTACCAGGGGATTGTAGAATCTTCGGAATGGTCTTTTGAACACCATCTGCTATATCCTGGAAGCTTTCATGCTCTCTCTACCATTTTCCCAATCTTCTACCCTAGCCAAGCTTAGTAGCTCCATAATCTGCCTTTTCTCTTGTTCTGGTAACAACTCCACTTAGAGTATTGTGATGTTTGTTTTTCTCCTTCTTTTTCTTAGAATGAGAGAGGACTTCTTCCTAGTCAGTTTCTTCTTGGCTCTCCATCTCTCTGCCAGATTCCCCTTCCTTGTCATAAATTCTTCTTTGCTCCCAAGGGAGGGTGTCCATTAGGCCATTCCTAGGCTGATTCAGATTTTCACTCGAAAGATCGATATTCTGGCTCAGATCCTCAAAGGTGTCCTTAACAAAATCTAGGGTTGTGTTTTCCCTGAGGTTAAGAGGGACACACAAAGGGGAGCAATCAACAGAGATCGTGTTCTAGATTGGAATACCAATATCCAAAGATAGACCCTAGATAGGAATATCCTCCAGTCCAGGAAACCCATTTTCTTTGTCTTCTAATAAGATTTTAGGAGTAGAGGACACAAATTCCTCATCCCTTTTCACTTCCTCCGTATTTTCCATTGTTTTCTCATCATCTTCCTTAGGGCCTTCATTATTTTCTACTCCTATTTGGTGATTATTCTACGCACTAAGGTCCTTTGATTCTGTTTCATCAATACTGTAAGAGGAATTCCCCTGAGTTTCATTTTTCCTACCAGCTTCCTCACTGGGATTGTTGGCTTGTCCTTCCCCATCAGATTTCTTTCTCTAGACAGTCCTAGGGTTGGACTGGTGATTTTATTTTTCTTTACTGACATTTAATGGGAATTTCTTATCCTAATGCCCCATTTTTCTACATTTGAAGCAGGCAAAGGGAGTGGATTCAAACTCTATAGTTTGCATCCAGGTTACCAACTTAGATTGAATGTCTATTGAAGAGGGAAGGTTAGCACTCTGTGAAACTCCCACACAGATTCGAGCAAACACCAACCGCTTTCTAGCTGCAGTCATAGGGTCAATAGAAAGTTCTCCAAAAGAACTAGCAATGTCATTGAAAATGTCCTCATTCCAGTATTCCAAAGGGAGACCTGGGAGTTTAGCCCAAACTAGAACGTTCCCAAAGATAGAATCAAAAAGGTCCAAGCAGGATGTCCATTTCTTTAGGGCCAGGGAAGACTTTCCAATGACCCAGGGTCTGCCACTCCTCACAGCCAAGATATCCTCCTTGCAAGTGAACTCAAAGGCAAAAAAACCTCTTGGAAGAGCAGTAACCGTAACTTTCCCATTAGTGTTCCACTTGTTTTTAACAAATTCCCTGACCACCTCAACATTTGGTCCAGGTCCCATAAACTTACCAACCAGTACTTTTTCCATCAAAGCAATATTATGATCAATAATAGGATCAAGCACAAAGATGGAAAACTTACCATTTGTTGGATCAGAATGATTACTCACCAGAGGGAAAATCAATTTACCATTTGGTTTAACACCAAACAACGATGCCCAAGGTTTATGCTTTTCTCCTTCCCTCCTTCAGTTGGTCCTACCACTTCATTATTGAATTTTTTCCTTTTATGTCTTTGTTGTCCTTCTCGGGATAATTCTAGATTTATCTTTTCCTCACAGTCCACCTAGATGTTGTTTCCTGTCCCTCATCACCCAACCTTACCTTTCTCCTGCACTCTCAAACATGCACCAATTCTACTTGGGATTCTCCTCGACCTGGTCCATGGCTCACTCCATTGTTCGAGATTCAAATTCTCAAGCCTACCAGGTTCCATTGTCCTCGGCCATCAGATTCAATAGTTATTGTTGCTATAATAGTTAGGATTCATTTCTAATTATTATTTTCATCATATCATACACATAATTACATGTTTTAGGGTGAGAATTAGTGGTCTATCATTTTGATCAAATCATTTTGGTAAACCCTATTTTTCTCCTAAACATTTTTGGTGAACCCAACCTATTGAATAATGTATTTTTTTGAGCTTGGATTCTTTCTTCTCATCCTAGTTTAGATATTTCATTCATTTTCATTTTATTTGTATTTAATTAGATCTCATTTAGGGTTTCTTACTTTGTATTCAAACTTGCATCTCATTTAGGGTTTAGAATTGCATTGTTTCGCATTCTCTAAATCTGAAAAATACAAAAACAAATAAGCCATTTTACATACCATTTAGATCTCATAAATTTGCATTTGAAAATCAAAACAACATTGACTTTAAAATTAGGTATTTTCATTCATTATTTTATTAAATTTTCCCATTGTATTTCTAGAAAATCTGAAATTGAAAGTTACTATCTCAGACCTGGAACTGAAAGACATTGTATAAAACTTAAAAATCATTCAAAAACAATTAAGAAACTGTAATCAATGAACCATTCGCCTTTACTAGTGAATGAGTCCTTGATCAGGCTTGACCTAAACTTTTTGGCATCTAAAAAGCACTGAAAAACACCTGCAAATTAGTCAAAACATTTCAAAAATCCTTATCCAGGACCCATTCACCCTTATTGGAAAATGAGTCCTTGATAGGTCTTGATTTGCATTTTCTGGGATTTGAAATCTTTGGTTTAGGATTTTTTTTGCTGTTGTTACTTTCCTATTTCACTTTTTTGGTTTACTATTTCATCAAATTTAGTGAATCTAGCTTAATTTGCTTCAATTAGTGCATTGCCAAAATTCAGAATTGCATTTACAATATTTCATTTCAGTTTATTGCTTTATGTAATCAATAAATTACATTGTTTAGAATCTAAAAATTACATTTCATTCTAGGTCATTGCATTGCCTCCTTCCATTTTGGGTTTACACACTAAGTTTGTAAAAAATTTATGAGGTTTACAACTTGGTGTCCTATTAGCAATACTATTGTAAGATGTATTTCAAGGCTCATGTCATCCCATGATATCTCACTCACTATGGATCTTGGGTTTTCTAGCTCTCTTTCTGATAGTGTTGATAATCAACCCTCTATGGCTCATAGTTTTCATACTTCATTTCCCATGACTTCACCTCCCACAACCAATGTGCTTAATGTTAACAACACCATCCCTACCATCACCACTTGTACTCATGCTTTGGGTTCTACTCAAAGCCAAGGTGGAATTCAAATTCCATATTCTACAATATCAATGTCCATTCCTACATACACTAGTACTCAACCCAGCACAACCCTTCAACCCACAAAAACCAACATATCCAAACCAACATATAGTGTGGATATAGAAACTCTGAACAACTCTAACCAACATATCCAAACCACAAAAGAAAATCTTCAACCTAGAAGAAATGCAAAAAAAACTAGAACACCTCTACAACACCCTATTTCCTTATTTTATTAATTTTCTCAATATCCTCAACATCTTTATCATGCAACAAACTTCCTTAACACATACTTGTCATCAATGACAAAACTAACCTATAGAGATCATGTTGACATCAATGATAAAACCTTCATACTTGCAACAATCTCCCCCTTTGTCATTGATGGAAATACATGATGTGAAAAACCATCAAAGACAACACAATAGCTCTAAATGCACTTCCTTATGATTTCCTTTCTTTTCTCCCGCTAAGTAGATAATTTTTTCACATGATACTTTCTCCCCTTTTGAAATCAATGGCAAAGGATTTTCTTTTTCCATTATTCTCCCCCTTTGACACTGAACTGAGATCCTTTCTCTAAATACTCCCCCTTAGGAGTATACCAAACCAAATCAGCAACATTGTAACAATGAAAAAATTCCTTACTAAAGCAATGACACTACATGACACTGCCTCCTCCCCTTGGGAGGAAGCCACCAAAATCAGTTTAGAAAAGAAATGAATCCATAGATCCACTGGACTGATGCATCTCCATATGCATCTAGTTCAAAGGAGGGAAATAACCCAAATTCTCTCAAATATACCCAAAGTATCCTTAGAAAGAGCCTTAGTAAATATGTCAGCAATTAGATCCTTTTTAGTACTATTAACACAGGGATTTGCACTTGAAGATAAGTTGAAAAACTTCTAAATCCCATGCAACATTAGGACTACTCTCAGGCTGTGGGTATCCTATAATGAGCATAGACCTCTAGGTTATGGGTTGGCTCCCTTTGGATATTTCTTGCAAATACTAACTTTTGATAGAGAAAAGGGTAAGAAAGTGCAAAAACTGAAAATTGAAAAAATTAGGTGATTCACCAATTGATAAATGATTTGAAACTGCTTAAAAATATCACAATATAACTCAACAAATCAAACCATAACTGGACAACTCTGTTATTCATGCCTGCAAAAATAATTCTAATGATAGGCTCTGAATTTTCTAATGCTCAAAAAAGGAAAACAATGATGTTTTCACAATTCTTTATGCAAGAGAATGAAAACACTAACATAGACCTACACTATGACATGATATTCTTTGCATTCACTATTGAAGGAATCTGATTAGAATAAAGGATGACACAATATTCTATAATATAACTCAAAACTAACACTAAAGAACAAGAATAATGGAGAAGAAAATAAGCTTCTTATTGAAAAATAGGAGACAAATGCATTACAAATATGTAGAACTCACAAGAAATGAGTTACAAAGAATGAATAATCTTCTACTGCCGCCACCAAACTCAGAACTAGAAAAAATGAGAAGAGAAATACTTATACAAAGACTCCAAGAATTCAAAATTTGAATTTTGGCTCCAAGATATGATGTGTTGTTAAAATTTTATCTCTCCTTCAAATCACCATGTGTCTAAAAAACTCCCCCAAGAATGCATAAAGAGTAGTCAATTTGGAAACAACTCCAAAGGGTCGTATGAAACTAAAAACCCCTCAAAAATAGGGTTATAACTGAAAGAAAAAAAGTGTTATGTGCCCCAAATCACTCCTTGATTGAAACTCCATCAATTGGAATCCTTAACTAAAGGTGAACTCTCCAATAAGTGCTTCAAAATACCTAACTTTACTCCACATGTTGGAACTGATTTCTCAACTACCTCCAAGATTTGTGCAAGGCTTTAAAGCTCCATTTGAATCTCTTTTGAAAAATATATCAAAGGAACTTTACTTATGCATTCAAAATATCTTTTATTTAAAAGTGATTTATAATTAATCACTTAAAATAAAGATGTACATTTTTTAATCAAAATGCAAAAATAAAAAGAATTTGATTAAGCCAAAAACAAAAGGCTTAAAGACAAAGTCACATGAGTTTTCGAAAATGACATAAACATATGGCATAAAGGTATGCCACAACTTAACATTTTATATTGAAAAGGTTTTTAAAAAAAACCAAAGGAAGAAAGCCTCTCCATCATGCCTCTTTGAGGGTTTTTCAAAACCTAAAACAAAATGCAACATTCATTTTCTCACTTCATTTGTTATTTTCTAGAAATTTCTTGAGAAGCACCACCATGAAGAACCCTAGCTTGAGCCTCTGTGCTAGAAATCCTATGTATTTAATGCCATTTTGCTATTTTTTGGAAATTTCTTGAGAAATACTGCCATGAAGAATCCTAGCTTGAGTCTCGTGTTCAAAATCCTATGTATTCAAAGACATTTGTTCAAGTTCCTACATCCATCAACGAGGAGATGGACTCGGATTATGTTCCCCCACCTATCATGGAGGAGGATCCAAATTCATTAAGACCATTCGTGAGGCTACGGGAAGTGAATGAGAGTGTGAGGAGACAACTCCGCTAAGATGAGACTATAGGATCATCATCCCAAACTCCAACAAAGGTGGAGAGACTGCAAGCAGAGGTATCATGACTTTATGCAGAGAGGGAGCATATAGCAGATGAGCATTGGGTGGCCCTTGGATGGATATAGGGCCTACAGTTTGCACTTAGGTTTGGAAGATTGCGGTCATGATCGCACATGATCATCTCCCAATGTCTTGATACTGAGTCATGAGCACCAGAGCTCGAGGGGTCTAGTTCTCACATACCTTGGTTATACTATATATTATGATGATAAAACTTGGATATATATATATATACGAGCATTTGACGTTTCATCATTTTTCTTAATGTGGTTGAATGTTAAATGGAAATATGATTAATTAAATAACCTTGGTAAGATTACTTAATTAATGTCTTCATGATTTAACAAATTTTATGTGATCTAAGTAACACTTATTCCAGTTTCTTTTTAGATACAACATGACGATTGAGTATTCTATGCTAAAATAAATTTAGCTTATCATAACAAACAAGATGAATTTAAATAGCATGAAACCTAAAGTAATTATAAATTAAACAATCACTTTAGTGCTCAAGACATATGCATGAGTAGTTTGTCAATAACGAAGCAATGTGAAATCATATAGGATAAGACCCCATAACTTTAATAACATTGCTTTATAATTCATACTATTCAAGAAGGATTAGAAATAATACCAACACAAATGCGCGGCATTGATAGGTTCCTTAAGGGGTATTCCATCTAATTTAGTTAGCATGTATGCACTGGACCCAAAAGTTTTATCAATGATGTAAGGTCCTAACCAATTAGAACTAAATTTTTCCCGTTCATTTGGGTCAACATTGACATTGCGTTGATTAGTAGATAGAACTAAGTCACCCTTTTCGAAGGATTGAGGGATAACATTAAGGTTGTAATGATTATGTTTCCTTTTGTAATAAGCTTAAAGATGTTCAAGAGCATTAATATGGTGTTCATCAAACATCTCAAGCTGATGTAATCATTGTTTTTGATAATGCGTATCATCAACAATTCCTTGAAGAGAAACTCTTAGTGTAGGGATTTCTAACTCTAAGGGAATTATGGCTTCACTACCATAGACCAAATTATAAGGTGTGGTCCCTATGGAAGATTTAACACTTGTATGATAAGCCTAAAACGCATAATGCAATTGTGTGTGCCAATCCCTATGATTTATATTAACAGTTTTCTTCAACATTTCTTCAAGAACTTTATTAGTTGATTCAGCTTGACCATAGATTGCAGGTAATAAGGTGTTGAAAAATGATGTTGGATATTAAAGGTCTCCAAAAATTTCTTCACTTCATTATTCTTAAATGGTGTACCATTATCATAAACTAATGCGGAAGAGAGTCCAAAGCGAGCAATAATGTGTTCTAGGATGAATCGACATATTACACCAGTTGTTGTAGATTGAAGGGGAATGGCCTCTACCCATTTTGTAAAATAATCAATTGCGGTGATAATAAAGGTATGTCCAATGGAAGGAGGTTAAAATTTTCCTATAATGTCGAATCCCCAAACTGCGAAGGGCCATATTGGAAGTTGAGTTTGAATTTCACTAGCAGTAGCATTATGCAAATTGCTATGTTCTTGAAATTTATGACATTTTTGAACATAATAAAAGAAATCACATTCCATGTGGTGCCAATAATACCCAATACAGATAAGATTTTGAACCAATTTTTTCCCTCCAAAATGTCCACCACAAGCACCTTCATGGGCTTGGTAAAGTGCTAGAGGTATCTTCAATTTGTGTAAGCATCAAAGAAAGATACCATTGAATGATCTTCAATATAGCACATCTGCAAGGATGACATATTTAGAGGCAAGCTTTCATAAACAAGCATGGAGGTTTCTGGTTGTTAGTTCGAGAAAGGTACCACTTTTCAAATATTTGAATATGGCATCATACCATTCACTTGAGTTTTCCTCATCTATTGTTAAAACCTCTTCTATTTGGTTGTCGATCAAAGGTTTCATAATAGGGTGAATAGTGAATGTGAAATATTTTCAAGGATCTTGAGGGGAGATAAGAGAGACAACACTTGCCATTGCATCCGCAAGCCGATTATCTTTTCATTGGATGTTATCAATGGTAAATGTCTAAAACTTATCTAACAAGTACATGATAAGATCTTTGTATTTGGATAATTTGTCATGCTTGGCTTGATATGTTCCATTTATTTGTTTAATTACTAATTGTGAGTCACCAAAGATCTTAATATCTTTGACACTCATGATTAAAGCAACATGCAACCCATCAATTAGTGCCTCGTATTCAACTGTGTTATTCGTACATAGGAAATTGAGTCAATACAACAAGGGAATAGGCTTTCCTTCAGGTGGAACTAATATTACTCCAGCACCAGAGCCTATTCTACACTTGGATCCATCAAAGTATAATTCCCATGAAACATTTGTTGTCAACACACTATCATTAGGAAAAGATTCATTTCTAGGTACGCTAAAGGAGAAGGAGCATTAGCTAAATGGTTGGTCAAGGCTTCGCCTTTGATTGCTTTTTGTGAAATAAACTCAAGGTCAAACTCAGTAAACAACATTACCCATTTATCTAGATGTCCTGATAGGTCTGTTTTATTGAAAATATGTTTGAGAGGATCAATTTTTGTCATGACTTATATTTCAGCATTTAGTAAATAATGTTGCAAAGCTTACTAATGCTGCAAAGCGAACACAAAGGGGCCAAATTTTTTAGATTGGTGTGTATTGTGTTTCAAAATCAATTAAAGTTTGACTAATGTAATAAACAAGGTCTCTTTTCTGAGTGTTGTCATCTTGTTAGGAATTAGCACTAATGTTGCAAGTGTATGAGGTGATGCTACTATGTAGAGGATGAATAATTTGTTTGGCATAGTGGAGTTTATGGAAATGGGTGGAGTTGCAGGTATTCGCCCGAGCTCTCAAGGGAGACCTATTTACAATCCTCATTCCAATCAAAATGAACATTCTTCTTGAGGATATGTGTGAAAGGTAACGTTCGATCAGCTAAAGAGGCAACAAAATGACGAATGGCTTGAATTCATCCTTGTAACATGCATAATTGAGAAATGTTCCTAGGAGGTGGCATGTTTATGATAGAATCAATTTTCTTTGTGTCCACCTCAATTCCTCTGTGAGATATGATAAACCCTAAAAAAATTCCACTATCTACTCCAAAGACACACTCTTTTGGATTGAGTCTCATGTTGTATTTACGCATTCGTTCAAATATTTTCCAAAGAACACTCACATTGTCTTGTCTTGTTAAGGATTTGGCAAGGATTTCATCAACATAATCTTCCAATATTTTATGTATGTAATCATGGAATATCAATGTCATTTCTCTTTGATAATTCATTCCTGCATTCTTTAATCCAAAAGGCATCATAACCCAACAAA
>VDFB02093967.1:0-23959 GCA_007258455.2 Sequoia sempervirens
TGAGGAATTCCAAAATTCCTCATGTGTCACATCCTTCCCACATGTGGACAAGAACTTCCTTTTTGAGGAAATCTTCTCCCAATCCCAAAGTAATTTCAAGTACCTCCACATGACACTCCCCCTTTCCACCTCATTTCCACATGGCAAGATGTGAGGTCTTGTGAGTCCTCAACTCACCACAACCCTCCATCTTGCCCATGGTGGCTAAATCCTAGCCATCCATTTCTCTAGAGACTTTTCCCCTAAAATAGAGGATTTTGGTCTCATTTCTCATTCATTCACAAGCATTCACCTTCAAGAATTCAAGCTCTTACATCCACCATTGTTGAATCTTCAAGCTCATCTTGCATGCACTTTTCATACACTTATCCAATACCCAAATCCACCATTGCCTCCTTCATCACACATAGATCATTTTGCATAGAATTTTAGGTGATTTTCCATCAAGGAGCACACAAAAAATCAACTCCAAAGGGCCAACCAACCAATCAACTTGGGAAAGGTAAAATATTTGTTTCATCTTTGTTTTGTTCAAATCTAACTAGGCTAATCTTGAGGTGTTGCTTTGTGTTGTTCTTCCTTTTACATTTTTTTTTGTTTTGCATCATTTTAGGGTTAGAAAATATGCTGCACACAGTATGTAAGTATGTATGTATGCCTATTGTATGCATGTTTGTTTGCTTATATGTATGTATGTATGTATGTATGCATGTCTTTAGAGGGAGGGAGAATTTTAAGAGAGAGAGTTGTCTAGGTAGGTGTTGATGGTGTTTTCTGTACAACTTAGAGAGAATATAATATCCTATCTCTCTTGAAAGGTAAATCTCTATCAGCAAGCCTCAAGAGATAACACCAAGGTCTCTAATGTCAGGTCTTGACAATGCATAAATAACTCAGTGATAAATGTGAAAATATTGGTAATCACAAAGGGACCTTACTACAAGAAAATACTGAATCTTTAATTTATCAGATCTAGCAATATGATGATACTTCAATCCTAAATCTAACCCAAATGATAAAAGAAATAACAAAAGATAAGGGTTTCAGAGAGATTTCTAAATTTAACACTACTCCTAAGATTAACAATGCAAATGACCAACACTTGAAATGGACCAATCCCTCAGAAACTGATTTCTACTTGACCTGGATGGATCTGCAATCTTAAAGAAATAGTGCAATCTTCTAAGGCATTAAAGATTTTCAGATCATGAACATTCATTCAAAACAACCCTATTGCAATCAAAATGAATAAACCTTCACAATTGAACTAAGCACAATGAATACAAAGTACAAGCTAACTTTGCAAGCAACTAACAATGGCTCGGTTAAGATTTACAAAAATATAAGACGAGATTATTTGCAAAACACTTCAAAATTACTAAATCTAACACTATCAATTTATACAATATTAAACCCTATTACATTTATCAAAAATGGCAAGCAACAATTCAAAGATAGAATCACAAGAACCATGCAAGATAAATCAACACAAGAGAATTCACCAAAAGCACAATGTCTCCAATTGTATTGAATCACCCAAAGTAGCAACAATTCTAGTATTATGTTACAACACTTGCTCAAAATGAACTAACTCCTAACTCTTGCTCTACTGCTTAGTTTGCTCTAGCATCAAAACTATCTATCTAGCTATCTAGCCCTTACAAATGAGACAAAATTCCATATTAATAGAAACCTCCCAAGGCATGTCGGCCTAATTAGAATTTACAATAATAATAAATGGCCACAAATCAAGTCGGCCCAAGGAGAATTCAAAATAAGATAAAATATGCATTAAATGCATGAACTCCGTCTAGGTCGGCCTGGGATCTCCAATATAGCTCAGACCAATGCATGCAAAATAATAGGGAAGCACAAATTCTGATGTAGCCTTGCATTAACTGCCTTCCCTTTTGTCTTTATTTTGATCCACCCCATCATGCACCATCACAAGTACCCTGTCCAAGTCAGCCACGGGTGGCAAAGGTAAGACCTTAATTCTCCTTTCGATAGATCTAATATTTTCTCCTAATTGCTCCACCAACTTATCCCACTCAACCCTATTCATTTGATATTTCTCAATAACTGCAATATAAGTGGTCGCATCATCCAATTGATGCTCAGTAACTGGATCCTCAATGATTGGAGAATATACATCTCGCCACATTTTTTCAACTGCTCCAAGCTCAAATTTTTTGGTGTGAACCTCCTTCTCCCTGTCATCACTTCAAAGAAATAAATGCATCTATCATGGATATCAGTTAGGGTATCTTCAATTTGCCTCCTCTACTTATATATCTTCTTCAAAACCTTCTGCCTTATTTGCAAAGCTTCAAACCATTCCCAAGGTTCTGCAGCTCTGGAGGAAGGGAGAATTCCATCACTCACAGCTTGTCCTTACTGTATTCCATGATAGTCTTGGTCTTCTACAATAGGAGATCTGCATCCTCTTTATCTTGAGCCAATACATCTTTCAACCAATCCTTTCCCTCATTGCATCTCCTCCAGTTGAAAGAATATCTTTGATAGCATCATCTCCTTTATTCTGCACCCCTTGTAACCAGCTTGTTGTGGCAAGAGTAGTGGCCTTCATTCTTTCCAGCTTAGTTATGGTTTCCTATGGCAGGAAACTTGCAACAGAAGATGAGGAACTAATGGACTACAAGGGCTTTGTTGGTTGTATTTTACAATGTAACCAGGTTTGTCTTCTAATCCACCTATGGAATTGCTAATTCCAATCAAAGGCAGCTCAAAGGACCTGGACCAACTGATGAGGACTTTAAAAATCCTCCTACTCTTCGGACTCTGCAAGACTTGGGAGGGTGATCCCTTAATGCGTTTAGAACCTCTGCACCATTATTATAAATGACATTAACAATAGTAGATAATCTCACTTAATAGCTCAACATTATAGGATAATATCGAATAGAATTAGCTATTCCTCGACAATATTAACTATCTGGAGCATGAGATGACCAAATACAATCCATAGTATAAGATAGTCATTGATTTGCAATTTGTAGCAAGCTCTAGGAAAAGACAAACAAATACTGAGCTACACAAATAAGTACAACTTAGATCAGTGCCATATATCCATTGCAGGAGTTAAATTCATAAGCATCAAGAGTTTTATGACAGATTTAATACATGACATATAAGATCCCTAACAATATTGCATTAAAATTTCATCAGTATGCATCCTATCCCAATACTACTTATCAAATCCTTATACAGAACATATCTGCCTATAATCCCATTCAAGCATTTTAATTAATTCCTTGAATTAAAGCTAAAATAGAATCATACACAACACAATAGTGAGATGGATAAAACAACCCTTAGTTATTTCATTCAAAGTTTAGATATGCATGTACAATGGAGAGACATGAGCTTGAATTTATCATTTCAATTCAAATGCTAGTACTGTAATACAACATTAAATCCCCATGAATTCAAAGCCTATTACAGAATGACTCAAAACCTAAATTGCATTTCTCTCTAAAACCATCAGACTTTACAATTTTCTTTACAACTTCACCTAGACTCGACCAAAAATTATCTAACTTGCTAACCCATACTTCTGGCCTTGAAATCCTTCTTATAGAGAATGAAGGAGAAAACAAGCATTGGGCCAGAAAGTACACATGTCACCAGCCAATTGGAGCACCTGGTGATATTCCAAAAATTGTTACAACAACCACCACCTTGGAGAATATTCTTGTTCATCATGTTAGCTGAGGAAAGTTGATGCAATAACAAAAAAAACAAGAAACCCACACCGAGAATGCCATCAACGCAAAACTAGAACTGTTGTAACCGCATCATCTAATCTGCCACCTATTAGTAGTCCACTCATTTAATCTTCCTCAGTCAAATATTTAGTTACCCATTTCTGGTATTCTTCATTAGTCAGCCAGTCAAAATTAATTACCTCATCCACCTTGGAATTATAAGGTGTGTATTTTACTGCCACCTGATTTGCATCCCTTTCAAAAGATTCCAAAAATGAGTTGGTGTTAATGATTTTATCCATACATCCCACCAACAAATCATATTCTGAGTCATCACAAATTGAATTAATTTGATTATTGATGACCTCACTTGCTTGATCCTACCATTGTTGGAGTGACTTGATTTCCCCCTGCTCATCAATTATATCAGGTGACAATGTGTTACCCCAATCATTGAAATTCTTCACCAATTCCCTAATCTTCCTACTCAAATCATCTGGTAGGGTCTGAAAAACCTACAATGACTTAACCAATACATGAGTAGGCTTTAATGATTGGGGCCTATTATTTGTGTCAAACCTTGAGGCCTTATACATGATATCCAAATCACTGGCCCTAGGGATCCAATTTTCAATCAATGGTATCACTACCTCTTGATCCCTGTCAATATTCTTTATTGCTTCTAACAACAAAGAATATAAAGAATGTATAGATAGCAATTTACTATCAACCTTTTCATTTAAATGCCTCGAGATAGTAGTAACAATCTTCTTTTGCTTTGAAAGAGATCCCTCCTCACTTACCTTTAATGATGTCTGCAATTCATCAATTTTTTGCAAGAGCTGCTTCTTTGTAGGATCAACAGAGCACTTTGTTTCTTCTTCAATTTCCTCTAAAGAAGGGGTGAGGGTAGGATTCTGACTGGGAGACCCTGGTGTGGAAACAATTGGAGAAGCAGGAGGTACTGACCCTATTGTGGAAGGTAATGTACTAGTTCCTGGAGCACTTGATGTCTCCCCAATCTGCTTATACCTAAACCTTTCCACCTTAGTCTGCAACTCAACATTCTTTTGCTACATCTTGTTGTATTCCTTAATCAAAAGATTATACTTCTCCATTAGGCTCTTCTTTTCAGCCTCCTCCCTTTCAAGAGTCTTTTGGGCTGATTTGGCCACATTCACAGTCAAATTAGTGGCCTTAGTGGTTGAGGTCTTTGAACCTCTCTTTATTATTAATCCTCCTCTGAAACTTGGATTAATATCATAAACATCTAGTTTTCTCCCTTGTGGGGCCAATGCCCAAATTTCCAAGGTTTCATACTCTTCACTGAAAGTAGAGTCTTGAAGTGTTTCCTTGACTTCTTCTTCACTAGAGTCTTGCAAGGGATGCTTGGAATTTAGAATAGCATTAAATGCTACAACATCTGCAATGTCCCATTCAGGTAGAATCAATACACCGACCTGACTCACTAGTGTTATCTACTGAAATTTCACCCTTATCAAGTTGTAGAACTTGATACTTCAGAGAAACATGGGAACTTTTCCAGGTTGTGGGTCACCTAAAAATGGAAAAGAACCTCCGGAGAAGGCTGGCTTCCTTTGTGTTATCACCTAACTATTGATCTTTGTAAGGAAAAGGGAGGAGTGCATGAAAATGAAAATGAAATCCTATGGTGATACACCAAATTGACAAGAGCAATGAGACACTCAGGTTACACTTGAATACTGATGATGGATATGGGACTGCACAACAAGCTTCTGTAGATTATGCATAAGTATTTCACAAATAGGTTCGACATGCACACACTTTTAAGAAGAAAAAGAAATTTTTCACAAATTAAAAGTTCATGTGTCATTTAGTAAAACACAATTTGTAACATACATAATACTACTTTTGCAAAAAAAGGCATGCTAACATGAGACAAAGCTATAAGGAAATAGAAATATTTCATGAAGTAGCTTGATCAATCACCTGAAAATGCACAATATTTTGCAAGAACCCGAAGGAAAATTGAACCATCAATGGTAACCAAGGTAAATTCTATATATCATGCTCCAAATGAGTTACAAAAGTTTGCTAATTTGAGAGAGGACTACAAAAGTCACAAACTTCTAAAAAGCATAAGAAGAACTCCTTTTTCAAAATGAGGCAAAAAATGCCATATATACAACAAAACTCCAAAGTGTTGGCCTCTGCCCTAGGGTTTACAAAAAATGAGTTGGTGACAGAAGGGTCAGCCCTTAGATCTTTTGGAATAAATTTAATGCATTCAATGTGCATCCCCTGTATCCATGTCGGTGAAGGATCACTCTAGGGATGGCCTTTTAGATATTTTGCAACCATCGCATTAACTTCTGGCCTCTGTGTCCACCCTCAAGAGCTTCATTAGAGCTGCTTTGAACAAGCTGCAACATTATCATAAATTTTGATCCACCTTTGCTAGTAGACATCACAGTTGTCATTGTGACTCGCAGCCTCTTCCCCTTCGGCTTTCTTCTTGTTCTAGATCTTCCTCCAAGTTGACCTCCTTTGAGAAGTAGCATCAGGAACCCTCTGAACTGAATTCACATGCCTTGATCATCCATTGAACCAAATTAGATCCATTTCACTTATGCTCTATTGATCTTCCTCACAAAAATAGCCGCAACAGTCCAACTGCCACTGGTTCGCCTTCAGCTTCCTCTAATTGGTTGAACAGACACCACGTAATATTTCCAGGTAGTCAAAAGTCGTTCAAACAGAATCACATGTCGATGAGACACTAACTGTGTCTCCCCGATGTGATTATACTTCACAACAACAATCGACATAGCTTAGAACTGTTAGAAAGAGGTCATACCGAGCTATAAAAGTTATATCGATATCCAAAATTGTCGCCTAGATTATCACTATTGGCCAGACATCATAGTGAGTCCTTAAGAGTCATACCGATATCCAAAACCATGGGCAAGACTATCGCTTTCAGCAAGAGGTCATACCAAAAGCACCTAACAGTAGATATCTTTCCATTTAGACCATCGGTAAGACAAACAGGTCGGACAAAGGTCTCAACAAGCCTCCATTAGTCACACCAAAGAGTTAAAACTATCGGTGAGACATCATGAGTCAGCAAGACATCATAGCAAATGAAAACCCCTTGTCCAGGAGTCTTACCAATATTCATATACCCTTTCGGCAAAACCACAACAAGTCGGGGAGACATCATAGGGATCGCGAATCATTCGGCCAGACCATCGCCTTTGGCAAGACCTTACACCGAGCCACTATTCTTTCAGTGAGACTCCCCTCAGTTAGCAGGAGGTCATAGCGAGTGAGACTTCCTTTCTTTAAGCTCAAACCATTTCATAAAGAGTCCATCCTATTAGCGAGACATCATACCGATGGCACCTCCTTTCGGTGAGACCACTAGTGGTCGGCCAAACTTCTCCCTGACGCCGGCCGTTTCGGCAAGACTACTATCAGTCGGAGAGACATCTCCTCGATGAAAATCTTCTTGCTGAGACTTCCACCATTCAGCTAGACTTCTCCCTAACAGAGAGATATATAAAAACTCATGGCAACCAAAATATCTGGGTGCCCGGGGTTTTTCAAATAAATATAGCACAACAACCAGTCGACAAGACATTTAGTTGGTCTTAGCGACTTTCTTCTTTGAGGATTTTTATGCCAGATCTGACTGAGGCATACTTTCCAATAGACTTCCTTGTGAAATAGCATCAGATGAAGACCTTCCCAATGAAAATCGAACACCTGCACACTGTGCTCAACCCTTATGGGAGCCACATTTAATCCACGTGCCGAATTTAATACATAATTTTCCCCTGATTGAGCCCGCAGGTGAAAATCGGGTAACAACTAGTTTTCTTCCTTCTTCAGGAGTGATGTTCTTAAATTCTTCCATCAATTCAAATTTTACCTCCTCATCATTCTCTTGATTTGACCTGTTAGGTCTTATTTCTCTTCTCTTCTTACATTTATCTTGATACTCTTCAAATTTCTGGAAATTAAATAAAATGCCGGTTGGGAATGCGGGGTTTTGAGATTGTTGATGAGTCACCGGAAGCAAAACGGGTTTAGTGGCATTTGGACAGGCGATAAATCAAATAAAACCAATTCAGTTGGCCTAGGAGGGGAAGGCATACCAACTTGCATGTCTTGATCAGTAATAATAATTTCATCCATCAAATTCTCTTGTGGTTGATCAGTTCTTTGCCTCTTAGGGCTTGTCTCAGATAGTGGTGATGAGGGATTATATTCCGGTGATGATTCTAAATCAATAATTTTAATTGCTCTAGGCATTTTGAATTTTTGACTTGGTTGTGGAGGCACCTTCATTATTTGCTTTCCTTTTATGTCCACTTCTTCTTCATCACTACTGCTATCCCTTTTCCTCCTATAAATGGGCCACCTTTCTATAGGCTGATATGTTGGCCTTGTTTCAATTGGTTTGGCACCTTGTTCTTGTACACCCAGACTCAGTTCCAAGTTTACCTTTTTGGTTCTCAAAGTGCCCATAATCTCTTTGAAGTTCTCCATCAAAAAGTCAATTTTCTTATGGTATGGACTAAACTCCAATAATGGATCATACTTGGAATCCATTTTGTGCACAATATCTAATAGCTTATCATAAGCTATCCATTTCTCCTTGTTCAACTCCTGCTTATTTAGATTGAATTCATTTCTAATCAAGTCCTCAGGGAAGTTAAACTCATGCAAAAATTTTCCAACTTTTATTCTTTATCTAAAAAGAGCAAAGAAACCCTCAGGATCATGTTACTGCTTTGGACCACACCTCAAATGGTAATCATCAAAGAATTTATCAAAATGCATCCAACCTCCCTTTGAAAATGCAAAATCAGACACCATTGTATAATTAGGGAAAAATGTTCCCTTATCCCTTCCAGTGAGGTTGTCCTCACGAATACAACCTATTTGCCACATAACTTCTGCAAACCCCACTCTTGTTAGCACATTGTATGGTAGTATATGAGGGGCTCCCTGAAAACTATATACCCTCAAAACAATGCTGGCTGGGTATGGGATAATGTCACCCCAGTTATGGTAAACCTTCAATTCTGGCTTCCTCCCCTTTGGCCTGAGGAAATCATATAATTCCTAAGGGATCCTAGGTACATTCACCATCAGTCTAGCCCTTAATCTAGAAGCAAATAAATTATCAAATTGCACATAACTAGTAATTTCCTTATTACAAGATAAATCTGTAGCCCATATCTATATTGACAATCTTTCTCCATCAGCCGATTGCCTTAATTTCATCATCTCAGAGAAAAAGTCGGCATTCTTGAACAAGAACATATGCATCAACATAGAATACCAAAATAATTGAGTGTCAGCATCATTTTTCTACAACTTTGACAGCCCTTCATGTATCTTCTCATCCAAGAAAGGAGCAAAGTCATACGTCATAGAGAAGTTAGGGTGTTGTATTTGCACCCCCATGAACATATAAGCAATGGGCATCACCGCACCAGGAGTGAAACCCAAAATATGACATAATGAATAGAAAGTAGCTAGGAAATGATTTGCAAAACAATTTAATCTGAAAAGTTCCTGGTCACTGGGGCTGATATGAAATTTTGAACCTCCCGCCCTAGCCAAATGAGGTGGAAGCAACTTAGCTCTAAAGAGAGACTTCAATTTTGCATATTCCTGCTTCATCTCCTCAAGATTGATAGGAACCAAGTCTTCACTCGGTTCACTTAGGTCAAAAAAATTTTGGACCTCTTCTCTATTAATACTCAACAAAACACCTCCATCATTATCTCTAATTACCCGTGTGACAGGGTCATATCTTGCAGCCACTACCTTAAGCAGGTCTACATTAGGGAACACATTTGGTACCACCAGCTTCCCCATGTCATACATCCATCTATTTGAAAAGGGGTGAGGAAAATTCCTTTGTCCATACCACCATCTGAACATCTCCAAGCTTGTGAGAGGAACCCTAACATCAACAATGTTGGAGCAATTATATAGTAACCCTTCCCCCGGGATTTTCCCTTGCATCAAGACCAATCCCTTCCTCCTATCATTTGTTGACAAGGGAAATTGATCCAGGAAATCATCGTATAGGTTTCTTTTTGAATAGTCAATTTGGCCAGAATGCTGCTTTGGCGGTGCCATCTCGGACAAACTAGGGATTCTTTACAATGTTATACTTCAAATAGCTAGGACTAATCAGAGATAGAAAATTATAGAAAAAAACACTACAATTTCTCACAACTATAATTAAAGTATAGCCCTAACACATTCATCAACAAGCTCAACAAATACTTTTCCAAATTCAAGTGCAGAATGACCGAGAGGCACAGAAAATAAACTCATGGCTTTGTTCGCAGAAATCTCAAATTCTGGCTGTAGAGACTCGCAATTCCACCTTCGGCTCTGAAATTGCTCTATAAAAAAGTTGAATGCTTTATGATACAAACAAAGAAGGAAAATTGATTTTATGGCGATCAAATCATGCCAGCAAGTGTCTCATCTACCATTAAAGCTCACTCGCATGTTGCATGAACAACTCCAACCATATTTGATGCAATTTTAAATCTTAGTCGTTTATCCTTCAGTTTGATCAAATCATCTAATGACTACCTTCAAAAGAAGTTGATGCAATCACCAACATGGCAGTAAAGGCCCACCATACCATATGCCATGAAGGAAATCCACGTGGCAGTTTCTCGCGATATCACAATTGGTTAAGATCCTGCAACTTTGGATCACACGATGGCGAGCAACCATAGATCTTGAACAGTTGTGATCCTGTTCCTTCAAAACATTCGTCAGCCTTATCATTATCAATCAAGCACCTTTTTCGCTGAGATCATAACATCTTCATTGATTTGAAGCACGTGCATCTCACAAGAATTTTAGTAACCAACAACATAACACATTAAAGCTTGGTTAAAGTATTTCATTGTTTCTTCGGCTCCACCAGATGAGAACGTGGTAGTTGCCTGCAATGTCGCGGTCAATAAAGACCTTGCAATTTTGGATCACGTGATGGCGGGCAGCCGTAGATCATAAGCATAAGTGATCTCGATCCTTCAACATATTCGCCAACCTTATCCTTAACCATCAAGCAACTTTCCCATCTAGATTATAACAGATACATCGATTTAGAACATGTGCACCCTGAGCGCACTTTAGTAACCTACCTTTTAATGTATTGTAGGCCGAATTAATGTATTTCCTTATTCTTTCAGCTTCATCAAATGAGACACGTGGCACCCACCCATGATATTGCGATCAATAAAGATACTGTAGCTTTGTATCATGAGACGGTTGCAACTGTTGATATTTGATGAAGATTGATCGACGACGCAGAAACTGATCTCCTTTGGCCATGCTAGAAAGGACATGTGGCGCCCGCCCATGATATCGCGATCAATAAAGCTCTTGCAATTCTCGATCGCACGATGGTATACTACACTAAGTTCATAGTAAGGGTTTTCGTTCAGTGTGGCAAATGATATACTCCCTTGAGAGATCTCCCAACCTTTAGAACAAAGGCTTTGTGGATAGTTATCAATGCACACTACCGTCGAATGGAATTTTCATCAACCATCTGCATTTGATTAAAGTGGGTTGGAAAACTTGGCTTTAGTTGTTCCCACTTAGGTCATTCCCATAGGGTGAGTACTTTTTCCCACTACAACAGGCCTTCTAAAAGGTTGTTATTAAAATAGTAAATTTGCATGAAATTGAAAAGACAAGTTTGATATTTTGATCACCTAGTTAAGGGGAGAGCATAGACCTATTGCCACAAACAAAGCAAACAAATGTTCTTTTTAAAACCCAAAACACAATGATCTAATCTAAGTGAAGATATTGCTTCACAAAGAAATGGTGTTCTTTTTAGTCCAAAATAAAAATGAAGTGACTATCCTAGGATTGATTCATTCCAATTAAGTGACTATCCTAGGATTGGTTCATTATAATTAAGTGACTATCCTAGGATTGTTTTATTCTTTTAAATCTTTTACTGGACACGGTCGTGTCGAATCTAGTTAAATCCTAGTTAGAGATTACAGAATTACAATTCACCCGGAGACCTACAAAGTTCCATGCTGAAAATTTAAAAAATGCGCTAAAGCGGTGGGAGTGCTAAAGCAAGGAGATGCTTTCATATAGCGGATCATTAAAAGGCGTTGAGGGAATGCGGCCGGAAGAATTACTAAAGGCGTTGAGAATTGCTTGAAGGCTATGGGAGGAATCGAAGAGGTGCTATGGAATCAGAAATTTCTCGTGATCCAAAGAAAAGCGCTATGGGAATCCCTCAATGGCCGAAATTAGAACATTATATAAAGGATTAAAGGCTAGAAATTTGGGTGTGAATTGCTTGTTGAGCATGTTTAATAAATGTCGCTCTTTTTTAGCCATGGCCTATCAAAATCTGCGAAGATGTTGCAGAATTGGAGACCCAAGGCCCCTTTGATTGGAGTGCAATGGAGTGTAATAGAAATATTAAATATCAAATAAAAGAATACTAAAACACACCAATGCAACATTAAACTAAAAGCTAAATAAAATGAAGTCAAAGGGTTCGAACCAGGGCTTCTCCTCTATCTCCGGTGAGTTTTCTTGGGGAGTTGTTTGCTGTCGGTTGTGTAGAAGCTGCCAGAATAGCAACTATGAAATTAAAGTATACAAAAATTACTACCTATCCTATATGCTGGTGAAGTGAAATGTTGATGTACAGATATGCACAGGGGCTATAGATTATGCATAGGGGTTGTGGATTATGGATGCTATTGAAACTAAGATATGAGGATGATAGGCCATGATATGGATTGCTAATATGATAAGCTATGCTATGCTATGATTCTAGAGGCTATGAATGCTGAAAGGCTGATTGACTATAGTTTTCTTGTATGCAAGCTTCTCTTTTTTTTCAGAGACCTGGTAGTCCCTTTTATAGATTTTCACAGGCAAGAGCCTGGCTGGCAAAGATCAATGGCTGTGAGATTGTCTAGTAAATTTGAATGGTGAGAGATTGAGAGGTTGAGAGGAAGATGGAAGATGTTGGGAGGTTGGAGAGAAGAATGGAGGTTTGTCTTCAACCCACGGGAACAACTTTGCTCAGAAACAGAGAAATTAATTTTCTGTTTTGAAGTTTGTTTCACGGTTGTTGTTGATAAATCTAAATTAAATAAATAAATTTATTTAATTTTATGTATTATGTGGGTTTAAAATATTTTTGAAATATTTGATGTGAATGAACATTAGAAGAATTAACTAAATATTTAGAATATTTAATTGCGAATAGACTTTAGAAGAATTAATTAAATATTTGGAATATATAATTATGAATGGATTTTGGAGGATTTTTAGAAGAGAAGAATATTTAATCTTTATTTGAATAAAATATTCAAGCCAAGATTATATGATAATTAATATAAATAAATCATAATGTTTATTTAATTAATTAAGAAATGGATAAGAAAAGTGATTAAATAAACTTATTTATTTAATCGAAATGAAAGAATGAATAATATAAATAAATTATTTAGATTTATTTATACACAGATTGAATTCAGAGATTTAATTAAATATTAAAAATATTTAATTAATTACCAGACTATTGAGATGTGACCATTTTTAGGTGTATACATTTTGCCCCTCTTTGAAGTGATGTGTTTTCACGCATTAGTTCAAAGAATTTTGAAATTTTCCCAAGATGCTGATTGTCAAATGTTGATAGGTATATGCCCCCTCGGATGATGAATTGATAAGATTTTTTTTTTTGTGAATTTTTTTGAATTTTTAGATTTTGGTAGAATTTTTCATTTTTTTCTGATTTTTAAGATGTTGATTCATCGTTCGAAAATGATGAGATGAAGAAATTGACGTGAAAAGATGTGAGATGAACAATGGATGACCTAGATCGCCCCTACTGTGATAGAATGTGATAAAATGCCCCAATTTTGCGTATTGCAATGCCCTGATTTGATGATGTTTTTTGTGATTAATTTGTTCCCAAGGTTGTTGGAAAACAAATAGTAGCTGATAAATTTGCTTTCAAGTTAATGAAAAACAAATAGTTGTTTGATAAGTTTTCTTCTATGGTTATTAAAAACAAACATGATTTTGATAAATGTACTTTTCATGATGATGAAAAACAAATAGAGTGTTGATAAGTTTGCTTCTAAAGTTGTTAAAAACAAACAGGATTTTGATAAATGTGCTTTTCATGATGATGAAAAACAAATAGGTTGTTGATAAGTTTGCTTCTAGGTTGTTAAAAAAAAAAGGATTTTGATAAATTTGCTTTTGATGATGATGAAAAACAAATAGGTTGTTGATAAGTTTGCTTCTAAAGTTGTTAAAAACAAACAAGATTTTGATAAATTTTCTTTCCATGATGATGAAAAACAAATAGGTTCATAAGTTTGCTTCTAAAGTTGTTAAAAACAAATAGGATTTTGATAAATGTGCTTTTCATTATGATGAAAAACAAATAGTTTGTTTATAATTTTCTTCTAAGGTTGTTAAAAACAAACAAGATTTTGATAAATTTGCTTTCCATGATGATGAAAAATAAATAGGTTGATAAGTTTGCTTCTAAAGTTATTAAAAACAAACAGAATTTTGATAGATTTGCTTTCCATGATGATGAAAAATAAATAGTTTGATAAGTTTGCTTCTAAAGTTGTTAAAAACAAACAGGATTTTGATAAATTTGATATTAAGATTTGATTGATTTGTCATGATGATTTGATATTGATTTTGCTTTGACTTGATGATTTGATATTGATTTTTCTTTGACTTGATGATTCTTCCTATTCAATAGGAGAGATTGAGCATCTTGCAGTTACGGGAGCGATTCCCAAAGACATGGAGGTTGATTTTGTAGCTTGTACATGTGGATAGAGATGTGATTGAGGAGATTGGATGTGATAGTGGTGGAGGAGGTGGACCGCGGATGAGAGGATAGCACTTCGCAGTGCATTTTGCATGATGTGTTATTGATACTCTGTTGAGACATTTGTATACACACTGATATGATCCCATTTTTGATGATGTTATGTATAGTTGAAATCTTTTATACATTTGACATTCATTTCTGAGATAATATGATATGTAGCGATGATTCCTTATGTGATGAATGTGTCTATTTTCTATATGCATGATGTTTTATGTGATGGTTTCCCAATATTATGCTCATGATGTATATGTATGCATGATTTTTGGATATGAAAATGAAAGTGCAATATTATGATATGATTGCGATCTTTTGATGAATGAATATGAATATGAAATGATAGATGGTGCAATTTATGAATGCCCATGAATGTTTTGAATATGATGTATGCTTTGTTTTTATGATTTTTTGATGCAAATATGTATGAAAAATGTATGTGATGATATTTTTGTGAATGTCAAAATCTACTTAGTCATTTATTCGAAAAGTTATGAAACATTTGAAACTTTGCTAGCTTTTGGGAAAATTTATAAATGCAAAATGCAGATTCTAAAATGAATGTAATCTATACTAACCATGTAGGGTATCTGTACAATATTGCCATTCTGAGAGCTTATTTGCATTTTTTTTATGTCATCATAGAGCATTGAAATGTTGAAAGTTAATACAAGCATCAAAGGGTATGTTAGCACCAGTGATGAACTGAGTATTGCTTTCATGAATTTTGATATAACAAGGTAATACAAGCATCTAGGTATAATTGAACCAAGATGACCTGAGTATCGCTTGCATAAATAGACAAGAGTTAACCTATTTCCCATACAAATTCCAAAATGTCATCAATGATACTTAGTAGAGCATGTCTCGTGACCAATTTGCATAGTACTAATGATTTTCTCACAAACAACACACAAAGAAAAATCATACTCCTTCCTTGCTTTTCTAGTTCAATACATCATCGAATTGCTCCAGATATATGATAGAAAATCAACCAACAATTCAAATTCCTCCTAAAGTATTCCAAACATTATTCAGATTAAGATCATCCAACTTGGTTATCAACATTAAAGTTTGTGTTTTGATTAACGTTGTTTTGACCATGTTGTTTGATTTTATTGGCATTGAGTGATTATTTTGATGTTGTGGTTGATTTGATGCATCAATGTATGTTGCATTTTGTCAAACTATCATTTGTCCGTTTGTGATGTTCTAAAAGATCATTGCCCCTTTCTTGTTTAGTCTGTGTTTCTGTCCCCAGTGTAAACACAACCTGAATATTATGGATATGTACAAATTTCATCAAGCCATGATGAAACACAAGGATTCTCGTTGCATGATATGGATATGATAGATATGTACAGATGATAGATATGGATAAATTATGTCGTAAAGCGAATGCAAGACATAAGCTAATAGATAGAATAGCCCATTTTGATCACAAGTAGCACCTGTTTGCCAAGTTTTCACCACTTGTTTTTATTGCACTTTTTTTTAAATCATGTGATTTTTTTTGTTTTGTTTTGTTTTTTTTTTCTGCTTTTCTGATTTTTTATGTATTTTTTTCAGGACTTTTTTCTGATTTTTATGTATTTCTTCAAGACTTTTTCAGATTTTTGATGATTCGGACATAGAAATTCTTCAAATGAATGTTGTTGATCGGCTCTTCAAACAGGTCCCCTTCTAATGTAGATAATTGATATGCTCCAGAACCGTATGCTGCAATGATGACAAATAGACCAAGCCAATTTGGTTCAAATTTTCCTTTCTTTTCTTTGTCTTGCTAATTGCGTGGATTTTCTTTCAAGACTAAGTCACCTACTTGAAATTTATGTGGTTTAACTCTGTGATTGTAGCTACAGGACATAACTTGTTGATAACCCTTCAAATGATCAGCTGCATGTTGACGTCTTTCATCTAACAGTTCTAACTCTTGCAGACGAGATACTCGAGATTGGAATTTTGCAAAAATAACAATACCATATGAACTTCGGGGAAACGAAGGGATGAAGGAGAAATTGAGAAAGTCTGGGATTTACGAAAATTCGTGAAGAAGCAAAGATTCTAGATTTTGAACACATTCCGAGAAAACGGAGGGGATAAGGAAACTTGGGGAAATCCACCAGCACAGGAAAATCCTGAAACTGAAGGAAAACCCAAATATCAACGTTCTCACATGATCTCGCTCAAATTGATTGAATGATCACAAATTTGAGGAATTTGGGTTGGTTTTCATTGAACTTAAATCTCCTCTTAAAGTGAATTGAAAGGAAATGGTGATGCCCTAGGTATGAAACCCTAAAGATCCGCCATTGATGCACATACAAGCTCGGGATTTAGGTTACTTAACTGCTAGGTTTCAAAGTATCATCATGGCCCACAAGAAAGCAAGATGAAAGTGAAAAGCAAGCATGAAACTCACTTGGGGAACCATCAATCTAATCAACATTGTGCAACCCTAGCTTCAGAATACCCAAACACATAGAAATTTGAACTCCGAGCATATCTGGAACGCCAAAGAACCACTCACATTCATTAATCAAAAGATAGGCAATGTGTACATACCATTTCATGAAATGGAAATTGATTATAGCAATGATAGACAGCAATCCCGAACACCCGAGCAAGCTTTGACAACACGGACGCCCAGAAAACAACTATCAAATCCCACAATTCGAAGGTTCAGCGCGCCAAATTCAGCCAAGCACCACAAGATTGAACACCCCAACTCATTAGAACACAAATGATAAAGAATAATGGCAAGAAAAGCCACAAAAATTGATTAAATACATCCCTCACAATTCGTACGAGTGATCATAAATGCAGTCGACAAGACAAGCTGAAGAAATTTAGAAACCCAATGGCAAAAGAAAATTTTAGAAAAATCTGGCCCAGGCAGAATTCTGTGAAGTCCCACATTTCCCAAACTGCAGCGTTTATCTCTTTGTCTGGCTTTGAGTGGGAAATCCGAGAGAAAATCCCCGGATGCGACAGAAAGAAAAATCAAAATAATCACTCATGGCACAATTCCAGGCACAGATTTTCAATGTGTACAGCCGTAGGGGGGAATCCCTTGGGCAAAACAAGATAAAAATTTCATTGTAGAGACAAGATGGAAATCCTCAAAATCAAAGGAACAAAACACCAAAGGACAAAAGTGAAAGAGGGTCAGCCCCTTCGCCAAAATGTCCGGAAAGAAGAACAAATAAAGGAACAAAGAGGAAAGGAACCGAAAGGTCGTCGAGGAAAAAGGATCCGGTCAGGATTCAATCAGGTCGAGGATCGAAATCGAATCCAGATCATCAGGATCAAGAATCCTTAGAATCTTTTATCGTCAGGATCAATCAAATCTCAAATCAGGCAAAATCAAACATCAGGTCAATCAAATCTTTCCGCTCAAAATTTTTCAATTGAGGAAGAGATAAAGAGAATTAGAGAGAATAAAGAGTGAGAGTAAAGTAGAGGATTAGTTAATTAGGGAATTACCTCAAGAAAGGCGAAGAGGGTAGTGTTGATGGCTATTTTACTCATAGCAATAGGGTGAATAAATTCTTCAAAGATAAACCGCAAAGAGACTATCCTTCTTGAAAGATATAGAACAAAGACAACCTAAAAGGGGATTTTGTTTTAACAAGGAAACGATTGGCTTCAATTCAATCCCAAGTCTCCAATAATCAGGTCTTGATTGTACTAGGTTTTCTCTTGGGTATAATGTGATATTGTTGTTAATCTCAAAGGGAATGTGGTTGTTTAGAATCATATGTATTAGATACTGAGTTTTAAATTGGAACTTAAGAACAAATATCATGAAATCTGAAGATTTAAAATAATATTTCATGAACATCAACAATTTCTTTTCTATCACTTAAGTAGATTTAACATTAAGCATTCAACAATTTTATAGGAAATGAAATATTTTCAACAAATTTCCATCCACTCACTTATTTTTTGGAACATTTTCATGGAATTTAAACATTTATTCTAAAATAAAGCATTAAAATACTAAAAATTAAGATTTTCTCCCGGTTATTCTCCATGCATGCCCCAAAGAATTAACTAAAATAGAGCAAACCACTTTATACTTCACCAGATTGCTTCATAGCTACATATAAAATAGTGTGAGCTTTTAAAGAGAGAGGTTTTAGTTTGGACACCAAGTAGGTTTTGTATGCACCCTTAAACGACATAGCATACAGTCTTGTTCGGCTGAACTAACAAAACCAACTACAAAAGATTCATGAGATAGGTAGCTATTCAATTGGATATGATATTAATCAATGTCTACATGCATACAAATTTTTATGCCAAAATGATTCAGAAAACAAGAAAAAAGAACAAAACTCAAAGAAGTTTTAGCTCTTCTAACATCCACAAATTCTAAACTTAACTAAAAAAGAAAGACCCTTTGGCCTTTTATAGAACACAAGGCATAAAAAGGATAAGATAAATACATTAGAGGAAATCCAGGGAACTAATCATATCAAGGCACATGGAATATAGTTCCCTATAGGATATTTGCAATCAGAGTCAATGAAATTCAACTCCAATTACACATTGAAGCTCTTTGGGTGTCAATATTTAATCATCAGGGTTTCTTCTTGGAACCAAAAAAATTTGTTCAAACAAAATGTAGGAACTTCCCACAAAATCATAGTGATGAGGTGGAATTTTTGCCCCTACACTTCAGGTTCTTCCTCGATTTGAACATTCCAGGAATGACCCACCCCCAGAATAGGTACACTTCTTTGTTGTATGCTTGAACTCTAGCGTCCCGGGATTTCGGTATCTGGCACATCTTTGCAACAAACTCTATTCTAGCATGAGCTTTTAAAGTGCATCATTGAACCTAACAACATGATTTGATTTTTTTGCAAATACAATTTTCTTGACTGTCCATACCCAAACTTTGCATCACAATATGCATCTCCTACAATCACAAATTCCATACACTAAATCCCTTTTTAAAGAAACACAACATTTATGATCATCTCATGTAAATAAAACCATTATTCAAATGTCAGTATATAAATCTCATAAATAACATGCTTTCAAGCATATCATAAATCCTTGCATAATTATTTCCTACTTATACCGGATTATTGAAATCATTATATATCCTTAAGATTTAAAAAAAAAATCAATTCAAATTACTTCCTAGTACCTGGTACCTGGTATTCAGGTTTACCCATGAACTTTCCTCAGACTTCGGTTTTACCAAAACTTCCTTTTTACCAAACTCCAAATATCGAACTGGAACAATCCACTTAATATTTGCACCACCTTTTTCCTTTCAAATGTTTTTGGTTCTCGGTATCTGATACCGAAAAACACTTACATTATGAAGTACTCTTTAATCAAAAATTTCTCTTAACTTTTTTGCTTCCAGTGATCCTTTCAACTTGCTAGCTCGTACCATAAGAGTTATTATTTTTCACTTGGGTCCCTAAGTTTTACAGTCTTGGGGTGTGTTGTGAGAACACACAACAACTTGCAACCAATAAAACCAAATTTGAACCAAACTTGAAATTAAATTACCAGTCATAAATTATAATTTATACATATTTTAAAACAATAACTTTCACCTTTACCTAGATTCTGGCATAAAAAAGTAAAACTCCACCGAAAACATTCGTGTGTGCTCTGATTAATTCCAAATTTTGGAACTTAGTGAAAAGAATCAATTTATTGAGATTGAACTGCATAATATGGTAATCTCCAAAGCCAACTACGGATAGAGTCATGCTGCCAGTCAAGCATCCATAGCCCCGACAAGGTTATCTCCGTAATTCCCCTCAAACATAGCTCTACTGCCATTCAGATGTTCATAGCCCTGGTAGAGTTATTTGGATAGCCTAAAGAGTTGATTTTTTCTTATAGATATTGGAATAATAGCTCATTTTCAACTTTTGATATTTCAATAGTAGCTCATTTTACAACTTGCAAGCAATGAAGCTCACTATTAGGTTGGGAATTATAGTGGTAGTGAAGGTTACCTTTTTATTTTTCATTAAATTCAAATTCTTTCATCAATTCACCATTTCCCAAAAATTCATTTAATAATTCCCTATTGGTGCGTATTTACAGCTAAATCTTACTATTTTATGCCAAATCCTAGCTAACTGTGACCCTCTATTTGTTAAAAAATATGCATAAATTAAAATTTAGCAATGAACAATTTAATCACCAAATTTAAATCTAAATTTAGAAACATTATTTACTACCCTTTTGATTAATTTCTATGGCAACTGCTAAATACTCGGCTAGCACTCCCAATTTGATGGTGTTGCACCTCATTAATGGATTAGAAATGACATGATTACATTGAAGCATGATTCCATTATTATGTATTAAATTTGCACACCTTATTTCACACATATTATTGCTTTCAACTTACCCGGGTGATGACATGTGTTGTCTTATTAGCTTCATTTTCATTTCTACTCCACACACAAGCACCTCCATAATTAATATGGCTCATAAAAATAATATGAAATGACTACCCTTTACTTCAAAATCTTCAACTTGCATGATTTGCAATCTTCGTACTACTCAAATTTGAAGCAATTTATCACTAATTATGTGCAAAGAATTAATTTTATTTAACATTCCACTCTGAAGATAATTGTCTGATTTCCACCTTGCTTACAATTTCCAAGACTTCACTCAAGGCAACTATGTACTACAACTTCCTCATGACTTTCTATAAATTATTCCTTTCTTCTTTAATTCTCCACACTTTTCTTAGCTTTCTTCTCTTGCTCTTCATTTTTGATTTGTTTATTCTCTTGCTTCTAGGCCATGGATACTCCAATTTTCTTAAGTTGCTCTCGCCCCCAAAGTGTTTTCCTAGGAAGTATCACAATGCAAAGGCTTGAAAAGGTTTTTTTATTCAAAATTCCAATTTCACTTTACCAAATTTGTGCTTAGTTCTTGGGGAAAAGTATGTTGAATCTAGCCGCTACTTTTGTTTTTACTCTGATGTGACTTCATTATTTTGTAGCATTGCTTCTAGATATTGGGTTACCTATTGAAGATGTTTGTTCGGCTTCCAATTTGATAGTAAGGCCTGAATATTTGGAGAATTTGGATACTATTTTGTCTGTTGCTCACCCGACCATTGGAATCCCTTCCATGGATGATATTCCTTGGTTCCTCAAACATGGGGTCCAAGTGGTTCCACTCTGGGCTTTCCTCAATGACCTCCATATTCATGACTTTGAAGTTCACCGAAAACTCGCCTACATAGGGTTTTTGGCCCTGATAGATGAGGCGTCCAATATCAACTGAATGGCTATTACTACATGTAGTTGTGCTCATTATTTTTGGATTTTTGATCCATTTTGAAGCAATATTTTCAATATCTCATGTATATATGTGATATACGCATATATATAGCTTTTAGTACATCTTAAAGCGTGTTTACTATGTATGGTTTTATCTTTTTTCATTTCACAGTTCATTTTACAAATATTTTAATTAACTCACATGTGTAAGATAAGTTAATCAAAATTTTCTAATGTAGAGGCTAGATGAAAAAGAAAGAAAGAAAAGCAAACAGAACACAACAAACCTTACAAAAAGAAAACTAACCCTAACTAACCAAACTTCTAATCTAACAAGCTATTAATCTTAACAAAACAATTTATTTTAATTTCTATGACTATCTCCATTGTTTTGGTATGAATTATAATAGGTTTATCCTTAAATTCATTCAGAAATATTTCAATCACTCTATTGTAATAGTGAATTATTCTAATTTTTTTGTGTTTAATAATCATAAATTCAAAGGTGTACTTACCAATGACTTGGCTCATATGTATGAAAATTACCTAATTAATGGTCGATTGCACACACTTCATCTGATGTGACCATACTCTACCTTCTTCTAGCCCTGGTTCATTTCCATGAATGGCTATGTCCATTTCTCGACTTTCTCATCCCAAAATATTCATGTCTTCAATCTTGCCTTCACTTTGCACTTTGTTAGACCAAGATGTATCACAATTTATATTGTTATTAAAGAGAGAAAAATTAAAAGTTTGATACTCTGTATCATGCATAAAATCAAGGAAATTTCCTTTTTTAACTTGTGAATTTTTAACTTGGAGTGAATTACACGCATCTCCCTCTTGATTTTCCCACTCCTTTTCCTCATTTGTGTTTTCCACGTATAAGGAGAATTATGACTCATCAATACCATTTCCTCATTTTTTACGCGATGTCTCTAAATCCTAACATTCTTGCCTATTTACCCACAAAATGTTAGGATTTTCTTTATAATAATTGCAATTTTCAAACTGTCTTGATGTATCAGTTAATTTTTTAATGTTTCCAATTCCACTAGGGTTAAACATTTTTCTCACTAACGATTCTTTTTGTCTAGTAGTTAGAACTTCTTCCATTAATGAAATCACTTTACACATGGCCAAGCTTACCCTAGTTAAGAAAATTTCACACTTGAGTTCACTGTGATCAAGTGTATCATGAATTCTACATTAGGTGACTCTACCAAAGGTGAATAAACTCAAAGGATATAATCTTTGGTTAAATTTTTTCAAAAGTTTACCAACTTCCATACTAAAAAAACCAGCTTGCACTCAATTTCACCTTAAAATCTTCCTTCCAAACTTAGAACTAATGTAAAATTCAAATATACACCCTCCAATTCAAATATAAGGCCCAAAATTCAAAGATGGCCCTCCTTCTAGTGCCAGTTCCTATTGACGATGATTTTATTCGTAGAAATAGGGTGAATAAATTTTTCACAGATAAACCACAAAGAGTCTATCCTTCTTGAAATATATGGAACAAAAATAACCTAAAAGGGGATTATGCTATAATAGGGAAAAAATTGGCTTCAGTTAATCCCAAGTCTCCAATAATTAGGTCTTGATTAAAATAGGTTCCGTATCGGGTATAATGTGATATTGTTGTTAATCTCAAAGGGAATGCAATTGTTTAGAATCATATGTGTAGACACCTAAAAATGACCTAGGCCTGCAAGCTTCATTTTTACCACTTTTCGTCTTAGCATAATTATGACACTTTAATTATGTTCCTAACCCATCTTCAACTATTAATTCACAATTATTTAATTAATTCAGGGTCTTCTATTCTTCCTGATTATTAAATAAATAAATCATATTTATTTATTTAATGTGTCACTACTTATCTAAAGTCAACTCATAATTAAATAAAATTCTCATTTTATTTAATTAATCTTTGTCATTAATGTCCTCTTGATTATCAAATAAATATATTTTAATATATTTATTCAATATGTAACTAATCC
>VDFB02093969.1:0-63967 GCA_007258455.2 Sequoia sempervirens
TACAGTTTTTGAGAGAGTTTGAAGCCTTTTTTCCTTGAGCTTTTTCTAAGCTTGGATTAGGGTTTCTTGAGAGTGATGCCTTTCAAAAGACTTAGTTTTTTTAGCTCTTTGGAGGAGTCAGATTTGAGTTCCTGCTCTTATGCATTTTTTAGCTTGTGAACCCTTTGTACCCAGTTTTGGCAGATTGACACTCTTTCAGTTTCAATAATATAGCAGAGTTCTCCTTTCCATTTTCTTGTCTCAAGACTGGTAACAATAGTTTGATACTTTGTGTTTTCATTTTGAAGCCTTAATGTCCTGCTTTTATGAGTTTTCTACACAGAGTTTCATATTTTCAGGTTATATGATGTATTCAATGTCTCTAAATCTTCATATGAATTATTGATGAAATCATGCATTGATTAGATTGTAGGAACTATTATAAATCAAGGAATTGTTGTGAGTGGAAAGATCTAATTTCTGTCAGAAGTAATAAGTTAATCATCAGTTGGTTTAAGTTTTATCAGTCCATCCTTTTATCCCTTTTCACTCAGAACATCTTAGAGTAAAATTTATCATTCGGAGAACCAACTCACTCTAGAGATTCCTTCTTCGTTCAGATCACCCACATCTAAAGAAGGTTTCCATGTTTCAGTAGATTGCTAAATATTGCATTCAGCAAGGTGCAAATTTATTGACAACAGGTTCATGAAGGGGTATTCTCAAATGGAAGCCCCCCTCACTGATCTTACAAAGAAAGGATCCTTTCAATGGATGGATAAAGCACAAGGAGTCTTTGAAAAATTCAAGCATCTCATGATTTCGTGTGGAAAGTGTTGGCTCTATCTGATTTCTCTAATCCATTTGAATTGCAGTGTGATGCTTCTAGGGAAGGATTTGGTGTTGTCATAATGCAAGAAAAACATCCCATTTCCTTCAAAAGTAGGAAGTTGAGAGGAGTTGAAAGATCTTATTCAATTTATGATAAATAGATGCTTTCCATCATGCATGCGTTGGCCAAGTTCAAACAATACTTGGTGGGAAGCAAATTTGTGGTGAAGACTGCTCATAACAGTCTTAAGCACTTTATGCATCAAAATGATCTAAATGAAAGGTAGTAGAAGTGGGTGAGTAATCTCCAAGCTTATGACTTTGACATTGAGTATGTCAGAGGCAAAAACAACATAGTGACAGATGCTCTATCAAGAAGACCTCACTTGAATTCATTATGTGAGCTTACTGCAGATTGGAAGGAATTAATTGTTGTTGATTATGCAAAAAACTAGTTTTCAACCAACATTGTAGAAGGTCATTTGCAAGATGAAAGATATCATCTGGTTGATGGTTTGATCCTCTATAAAGGTAGAATCTTCTTAGAACGCCCAAATCTAAGATTAAGAAGAAGGTTTTACAGTCTTTTCATGACATTCCCCTTGCTAGTCATCAAGGGTATTTCAAGACTTACAAGTAGATCCATGAAAGATTTTCATGGAAAGGGATGAAGGAAGAAGTCTTGCGCTACATAAGGGAGTGTCCTATATGTCAAATGAATAAAAATGAGCACACGTTCCCAGATGGTTTGTTGCAACCCTTGCCAATTCCTAATCAGAAATGGGAGAGCATTGCGATGGATTTCATCACAGGATTGCTAAAGGTGCAAAATGTTGTGGTAGATAGATTGACTAAGTTTTCTCACTTTTTTGCTATGAAAAGTTCATTTACAGTAGCTGAAGTAGCTGAATTTTTCTTTAGAGAAATTTTTTGTTTGCATGGATTGCCTAAGAATATTGTCAGTGATAGGGACAACAAGTTCCTCAGTGCTTTTTGGTAGGAAATTTTCATATTGAGTGGTACAATGCTCACACCAAGTACTAGTTATCACCCAAAAATGTATGGCCAATTGGAAATTGTGAAAAAATGGTTGGAAGGCTACCTTGGAAATTATATTTCAGGGTAGCAAAGAACTTGGGTAAAATGGCTACATTTGGGGGAGTATTGTTATAATTCTTCCTATCACATGTCAATTAAGATGTATCCATTCATGGCTCTTTATGGATATGAAGCTCCTAACTTTGTAGATTTGGTGTTTGGTGATAGTAGAGCTCCTCAAGCGAAGGATACGTTGCAGCAAAGCCAAGAAATCTTGAAATCATTGAAGGAAAATCTTCATCAAGCTCGAAACCAACAAAAATTATGCATTGACCAACAACGTGTTGAGCATTCATTTGAAGTAGGAGATATGGTTTATTTGATGCTTCAACCCTTCAGACAATCTTCTCTCAAGAATACTAGTGCAAAAAATCTCAAGCCATGTTTCTATAGCCCATTTAGGATCATCGGGAGGATTGGTGAAGTGGCGTATGAGTTGGAGCTTCCAGCTAGTAGCAAGGTGCACAATGTTTTTCATGTGTCACGCCTCAAGAAGGTGCTTGGGAACAATGTGGTTGCTACTTCAAAGTTGCCTCCATTGGATGAAGAAGGACAATTGGTGTTGATTCCATAGGAGATCATTGATAATAGGGAGTACTCTTTGAGGAGAACAATCAAAGAGTACTTGGTGAAATGGAGGAACTTGTTGATTGAAGATGCATTGTGGGAAGGTGAACAAATCTTGCAACATCTAGGCTTGCGTTGCATGAGGACAATCAATCTCAAGGAGGAAGGACTATAATGTCCCCTTCTCATCAATGAGCAATGTAGTGGCTTGTCATCCTATTCCAGAGGCTCGTAGGCTCATCAAGGTAAATTAGGGTTTTCAGTTGTTTGGAGGTTTTTGGCATATTTCAAGAGTTTGCATATGGAGTTTTGGAATTTGGTTTGCAGATTATTTCTAGGTTTTCATGTTGAAGAGATTCACAATGATATCACATTCAAATGAATTAGACAAATTTTTAGAATTTACTATTTTTAGTAAGTTCTATTTTTAGTAGTGTTCCAGTTGGCAGTAGTACAGTCAGCTTTCCACTTCAGGCAGGGCAGTTGAACATTTTTTTATTTGGTTTTTGAGGTGCAATTTTGGAGAGATAAGTTATTAATGTTATATTTCATTTTTGGCCCCTTGGCCTAGTAATTGATGACTTAATGTTGTTTTAATATGGCTCTCAAGGGTGGATGCCTCATTTAGGTGTTATTTTAATATTTCAAAAGTTTATTATTTCCCTTGAGGCTTTGGATGCCAAAATGAGAAGGGAGAAGATGATTTTAAAATTAAAATATTTCAAAGGTGAGATTGGGCATCCCTTTTTGGAGGGAAAGTTGGAATTTGAAAACTCAGCTCGAAACTCTATTTAAGAGAGCCCTTGCTCCAACATTTGATCATCCATTGCTTAACATATTTAATTATTGACGAAATGATTTTAGGCTTGTGGCTTCGAGGAATGCATACCTCCCAACAAGAATCCAATTTTGTGTTTGAAAGATAACACCTAGTTGGAATTGTGGTTGCTTCTCACTCAGACAAGCAAATTGAGCGTCATTGTTGGAAATTTTGGTGATATTTACAATTTGTGTGTTTGCTGGTTTTGTATTGTTGAAATTGAAATTCATTCATAAGTCATTGTGTGCATTTAATATAATTATGGGTATTTGCTTCTAATGTTCCTATGTCCTAGGGGCCACTTTGTGCAAATTTGCAGATTTTATCATTGAGAGATTGAATTTAGAGACAAGGTCAACCTCCTTCCTAGGTTGAACCTAGCCCTTGATGCCTTGGAATTCGTGTTGGGACATTTTGGAGATATTTACATCTGGTTATTGGTTGTTTCTTAGTCACCTAGCATTGGGAATGATGTGTTTTTAGTTTCATTTGATTTAGTGAAGTGTGGTAGGAGTTTTGAGTGTTTTGGTAGTATTTTTACTTGTTGGTTTGGATATCCAGTTTGCTGATCTTGCATATCAAACCTTGATTTTTTAATTTCATGCTATATTTCCTTGGTCTTTCAATTTACATTTCTAAACAAAGATATAGTATAATCATTGTAGAAGTTTGGAGAAAATTTCTATTGAAAATCATTGTAATAAACTCATTATAATTTCTAGTTTTTGTAGTACTGGATCAACCCCTTTATATTTAATTGTATATTCTCATTTCACCCACTAAGTAAGTGGATGCTTGCTATTAGTAGATGATTTTCTCTTTCATTGTAATAACTTCCCCCCACTGAATAAGTGGTAGTGCATAATTTTTCATGGTTCAATCAATACCTGCAATTTCATTTCTAGCTTTGTAATTCAATTTAGTTTATTGCTAATGATCTCATCAACATATGCTATCACCTTGTCTTTCACAGGATCTTGGTGAAGGTTACTTTCAAACTGATTATCTTTTGGAGCTAACACTAATAATTGGTGATTGTGTTAGATTTGTTGTAAAAAATTCAGGAAAAAACTAAGGGGCATATTTCATATTTCTAGGAAAATTTCACTAGATAATGTGCATACCATGTTCCCTCATTATATGGGATGAGATAAAATTAGAGGATATACTATTCCTAGGTGTACAGATGAGCTTGTTGCTCCATTTATATATCCTAAATGGTTGATAGCCAATCATAGATGGCCTCATAATGACAAGTTGCCACTTTATTTTTGCAAACAATTATATGTCAAGTTCTATTTACAGTTAGATGTGGGTTACACATCTATTCCTGTGCATGTTGGATAGGGAAAAGGGAGGTTTGCTAACAAACCTCAATATAGACATGTATATTTTCCATTGCCTATCAACAAGAGGGAATTAATTGTTCCAAACCTTTTGGTTCTTCCAAAATGTTTGGAACTAACAGCATCAGGAGGTGTAGCAATAGCCCCTACTAGATCCAACATTTTTGATAGTATTTCCATGATTGCTACTCAGGATGATCAGGGGTCATCTGATTATGTTGGAAGATACTTATTATCTCCACGGATTAGCCTTCCTCCCACTTAGGCTACATCCACCAGTTATGATCCATACATTCATGCAAAGCTACCATCACTGTCAGATGTGGCATAGATGAGTGACACCACTATGCGTAATGTGTGTATAGCTTCCATCACTGATTTACAATCAACATACCACTTTATTAGTGAGGAGCATGGGATTCCTTTAGATGTTGTACTAGCTCATATTAGATGACATTATGGTAGACATCCAGATCAGGGTGATGCAGCTTCACAAGACTATACAAAGGAGTACCAACATATTCCAGACCATCCTACAACCCTCGCACAACATGTTCCAGATCAGGTTGAGGTTGTATTGTACCTGATGTTCATGGAACATACATCACACTTCTCTTTGACATTGGTCCTTTACCATGTACAAGTGTCCCCAACGTGACCATACATTCTTATGACATTAGTGGGATTGGTAGAGTGCTCTAGGATGCAACATAGGTACTTTAATAATTTATATATTTTGCATTCTAAAAATTCAAATGTATATTAAATAAAATTGATTTTAAAGTAGTTCTCACTCTTCATTGAAATCTTGTATTTGAAAATTTCTAGTAGTATGAGGATTTGTCATGATTTGGAGATTTGGAGCATGTGCACGATCCTCTGCATGGTACATTTGAGGAACATTTATAATATTTAAGTTACTTGATACATTTAGATATGTTGAAAGTACAAAAATTTAAGATAACTTTAAATATACATTAAATTAAATTATGTACTTTCTTGTGTAGAGAGGCAGATCAAGACAGGGATTGGGAGAGAGATTAGGACATGGATCCAAATAGGGATCAAGAGAGAGATCTATCCATAGTCATATTAGACATCCTTCTCTTTGACTTGTTTTACATGTACGCACATGAGTTGTTATACATTTTATATTTTGGTTTGTCACATTATGGTTCTTGTCACGATCTTCACATTATATACATTTTACATTATGGTTTCACATTATGGTTCTTATTATGTTTTACATTATATACATTTTACATTATGGTTTCAAATAAAATACATTTTGCATTATGGTTTGAATATGATTTCTTTAATGATCTCTTTAATTATAATGAATTGTAAATTATATATCTAAATTTAAGAGTACTTGCATGTTAGATAAATTTAAGGTCACATAACTCTAATCTATGTTAAGGTTTTGATACTAATAAACTTGTCATGTATTTTTAAAATAAATTTAGCTAAAATTATATTTTAGGATAAATATTCATCATATCATAAAATATATTTTATATTGCATGACAAGTAATTAAAATATAACATTTTTGGTCTCATTTTTTGATACACTAGTATAAAAATTCTTGAAGCTAATTAGGGTTTTGAGTCAAGAAACTTTAATATTCTTGCTCACTTTAAATCTGTAAAAAATTGAGTTAATTTAATGATTTTTTGTCCAATAAGGTAGTTGAGAATGTTAGGTTGAATAATCAGGGCCTTACAATGGTTGTTTTCATGAGTGGGTATGGATAATTTGTTACATGGTTTCAACTTTATTTTTTGTTTTGTGAAATTTGGCTTGGTCTTTGTTTAATCAATATGCAAGCTCAAAATTCTCAAGTTCAACTTTTTAGATTGCATGTAAGATTGAATATGGAATTTTTGCTCCAAAATCTAAGTTGATTTGGAATAAGGTATGTGAATCCACCAAAGCATAATGGATAAATTTACATATAAAGTTACATAGAAAGTAGAAGCATAAAAAGGCAAGTAAACTATTCACAAAAATGCTTCAAAGAAATTTGGGTTCATGGAATGCATTGATTTCAAAATAGGATAAAGTCAACACAGGTTTTATTAAAAGACCTTATAATTTTATAAGAAAATACAATGGATAGCTATATATACATATATACATATATACATATACATATACATATACATATACATATACAGATACATACATACATACATACATACATACACACACACACACACACACACACACACACACACACACACACACATATATATACTATCCAAACTTTTGCTAACATCTTTTGCATCTATACTCAATTTGGATATCTAGAAGAGGGTATGACCATCCTAATGACCAATTTTTATAAAATTTAGTAGTTCAAAATGTCACTTTCCATCACCATAATATTTGAAATAATATTTATTCACTATTTCTTATTGGTAAACTTAAATAATTCAAATATAGCTTCTAATGAGCTTATTATGGACCAAGAATGTTTTTATATTAAATTTCACTTAGGAACTCATATTAAGGGATGATTTTTTTTATTATTTTGATTCTTCCTAGAAGATATCCCAAGGAACTAGGCAATTTATTTGACTCAATGAACTAGGATGTCTCATATTTTTTAGGATTTATGTTTTCAAATTTAAATTTTCATATATTCACCATGGACTTAGATTGCTTTCATAACTTGAGTTTATAAAAGTGCACATTTAGCAATGTCTGGAGCTCATTTACAAAGTTTATAAAAATACATATACATATATGGTGGAATCTAAGAAAGATCAACTTACTAATCTTCATCTTCAAGTGATTTTATTTATGTCTAGAATTAAGAGACTCTCATTCGATGTTGATAGTTAGAATGATTTAGTTTTTAATCTTTTATGAGTTTTTTTTTTTTTTTGATATGTAATACACAACCAAAGCTACATGCATTATATTAATATTGTCAAAAAATTACATCGATTCAACTCCCCAAGATGGTAGAGCAAAGAGCCAGAGGCAGATCTTAGCCTTAAACCAACGAAACATCCAAAATATATGGTCCCCAGTCTAGGGTTGGAATTACATAGTATTAACATTGTACCATCCACACCTAACAAAAAATACATTCCACACCCAAACCTTAGTCATTTTCCTCATAAAAGCTGCTTGTTCCCACGAGCCCTACAAATTCGTGGCACCATTGTATCCCCACCACCTCATCTAGACCCAGCCTATGGTAGAGGAAGTTGGAGCCCAAAGTTGCCCAGTGCCTATGCTGTTGCAACCCATTGGAACTTAAGTCAAGGATAAAGGGGTGCCAGTCGACCTCCACCTCCTACTAAAACATTCAGATGACATCATCCGGCCAAGGAATCCCAATTCCTAGGAGGGACACCGCCATTGTGTCAATATCATCAACCAAAATGGATGCTTTAAACACCGAATGAAGAAGTAGCAAGCATCATTCCTTTGACAAGTTCAAATCCAAGAGGGAGGCGAGAAAACAAGACAAAATATCTAATTTTTCCCTGGTTTTGTTGTGTGAAAAGCAATAGCTCCTCCCCAACACCATCCTTACTACTTCCAAGCAGATAATGTCCTTATTGAGACAAATGTTCTTCAAATGATGATCTGAGATATAGCCTAAGAAGGCAACTTCCTTCTTGGAGCTCTTCAGCTTAATTGGCGTGTCCATGTTTTAACACTGCTTGCCATACTTGACTTCGGATAAATAGAAATCCAACCATCATCATCCATTAATGCTCGATTGACTGCATTAAACTCCTACGTCCTCTCGACTGATAGCAATTGATTCCCTTCAATTAGAATTTGATTTTCACACAAGTTTCAGTACCATCTCCTATGGGTGTTCCCAAGAATATCTATGGCCGAGTACTCTACCTATTGTCACTTAGTTCGTTGAGTGTGCATTCCAAAATAAGGATGTACCTCACCCTTGTCACCCTTTTGTGCCAATCTGGCCAAGCTAGCCCAGCTGAAAAATCCATCATTTCATATTTAATTGCTCTAAATGGGAAAGTTCTTTGGCGGCAGAGAGCCAACTGTTTTGCCTCCTCTATCTTGTCTGAAAATCCCATAAGCCCGATCTAGCCATCTCTAACCTAGACTATGAGAATCCAATTGGCATATGGGCCTTTCTGGGTTTAATTTTTATTAGCAAAAATAAGGTCACATAACTCTAATCTATGTTAAGGTTTTTATATTAATAAACTTGTCATGTATACAAATTTAGATTTTTAATTATGTGAACCTTGGCGCAATCCATGACCAGAGAAGGATTAAGTCTTGGGCTATGCTTAATGGGAAGATGAAACCTTTGTAGGTTCTTCAACACACAAATAGTAGTATGAAATATTGACCAAATGAACAGTTAAGATAATGAAAATAAATTAAATTTAAAATCTAAAAAAGAGGCAAATTGAACAAAAAAATATATATTGAAATTAAAAAATATAGAATATGAAATCCTAGAGTCAAGAACTAGGATAGGTTTTAAATTAGGGGTCCACCAAAATGTAGGAAAATAAAACATGCCCTACAATTAATTGATGAGGTCTAATTGGATGATTAAGAAAAAAATAACAATCATATTTGAATCTATCCAAGCTAAGACAAAAATATATAAATTGTGATTTTTTTTATCTTTTTATTCATTTGTTATTTGTAATGATGAAGATTCTATTATTCATATAAATGATAATTAGAATAAAAAATATGTGTTAACATATATTGTGGAGCATGTGATGGATTTTGGAAAAAGATCTAAACTGCATGGGACTATATTATTATCCGTAGTGTGATTTTATAGAGGTGGGAAACTATTGGGATGAATTGTATTTACTAATAACATAGGCTTGAGATGTAAAAAGAAAGATATAATTTCACTCCCAAATTTTAGTGATTTATTTCTTCAGTTGATTCCAAATTTGGTGGGATCCAATAAAATTTTATTAAATAATTTAATTTCATGAATTCTTCATTAAACAAATCTACTACCATTGTACCTAGTTTAACTAGTGTTAAACAAACTTACTTCCAATAAAATTAAAACTTACAAATTTTGTTAGATCTAATAATATTTGATGAAATAATTTAAACATGACTTCTTCATTAAACAAAATTACTACAAGGGAACAAGATACACCTTAAGAAAGCTTTATAGGAAAATAAGATCACCAAAATAAAGCTTCATGGGCAGTAAATTCATTCAATATCTATCTAATTATATACATCATAATATGAAATATCAACCTATCTAAATTTGAAAAAGGCTGAAAATATCCATCTAATCCAAAAAAAATCCAAATTTAGATCACCACATTGAATGAAATTATTTGAATTCAACATAAAATAAAAATATTTTCAAATTTAGGTCCAAATGTTACATGCATATATTGTCATAGAAAATATATATGTACAAAAATAGCTTAATGTTCTTGGTACATATAATTTGGATCCTCTCTATCTTTATTATCTCTAAAATATTTTCATGATCTTCAATAGGAAACCTCTAGCTTTGTTTGGTACATCCTCTTTTTTGTAAAGTTTCAAGATTTATTCTTGTTGTTATAACTAAGTGACTATAATGTAGAATCTTTTGACTTGACATGTAATCAATAAATATAATACCATTTGTATCTATCTTTTTTTGTTGATAGTATGCGCCTTCAACAACCACTGATCCAGTAGGATACTTTTGTCCATCACCATCTATTATTGATTGTGACAATTTGTGTTTTATTTGCATACATCTTAGTAGATAGTAATCTACACCTTTTGTATTGTCAGGATCTATAATAACAACGAAAATATCTCCTGTACACACCATGTAGTAAACCATGCTCAACTTAGGTAGAATATAAATCAATTATAAGATAAAATTCAATTTAAAAATTTAAAATTTACCTATAACAACTAAATCTGATACGCATTTGTAATCAGATGAATATAGAGGATCATAAACATCTAAAATGTCATTATCTTCAAAAGGAAGCACTACCACTAATTGTTTTATTTCCCATTGTGAAACATACCCATCTCTAATAGTCTCACATTGTAGAGTATTTGCATTGTTCTCAATGCAATTAGAACAGAAACATGATTTTTCTTTCACTTGAATTACAGGAGTCTTGGGTGAGTGCAAGATCATGGGGGTCCAAAAAGTGGTGATATGACACAAAAGTGGTTGATGACTTTGGTTTTATCCAAAATTGATGAAACAAAAAGGGTTTATTGAGAAAATTGTTAGCTATTTTCCAATATAAGATGATGCAAAGGGTACTCCCCTCTTGCAAAACAACAATTCACTCACAATCCTCTCTACCAATCAACCTCAAAAAAATACAAAATTGCAACAAACAAATAACCAAAACACTTAATTTTATTAATTCCTCTTCATTACAAAATGACAAACAACAATTACGCTTATGGACTCTCACTGGACTTTCTCAAAGACATTATGTCCTCCCTTTGTAATAGGATTGACATGCTACAACTCGTATTGCTTTACCATATAGCTGCAAACTTTATTCTCCTCTAAGGAATGCCATCTCTTTGAACTTCATTGGTTTTATGTGGTGCAACAAAACTTATGAATTTTCCAAACACAATCCTCTTTTCTCACTCACTTGACTGCCTGGTTACTATGTTCAACATACACTTTAACTTTTGCATTCTCTTATGCTACTAGCTATGGCTCGACCCCTCTATCTCAAAGCATAGCCCCACTTCTCATCCACGTAGGATCTCTTCTTTTTTCATAGCCCGTACACTCTTTTGCAACCTATCTCTCTTCTTTCCACCACTTTTTTTGCAAATTCAATTACCTTTTTCTTAACACTGGGTAGACCCTTCAACTTCTCTTTAAATCAACCTCTTTTTTCTTGTAACATTCATATTGAATCTTTGATGTATGGTTTGATTCATTCCCTCTTCAACCACGCAACCCTTCTCCTCTTTCTCTTCCTCACACATGGGTTCTAAATTGTTGTCTTTTGCTTTTATCCGATATCCTTCCATCAGCCTTTGGCAATGATTCTGCCACTTCTATTCCTCCTAAACCTATCCTTCTCTATTCCCTAGTGCTCATCCTTCCAAGTGCTTGTTGGATCTTCATTACTTCACAATCATCTGTTGGATTACCACTCTATTTTGGGTTTAGTTGAGATTATTTTTACATCTGCCAAATAACATTTGACTTTGATCTATCCAAGTCAATGCTCACAATGTGAATGTTGGCTCCTGTCTTTGCTTCCCTATTGCATACACATTGACTAGGGTAGCTACAACCACAACAACATTTCTTTCAATCTACCAAACAATTCTATTTTGTTCATATCTGACAATCATTGCAGATTGAGAAGTTTGTTCTTAAATAGTGAAATGGAGATGAAATCAACAGGTAGTTTCATCAATGATTCCACATTTGTACACATGTCCACCAATGCATGAGACAACATTTTCTTCTATATCTCATTAAAGCATAAAATTTAAGGGGTTTAGGCATTGATCCAGGCAAGAGAAACCAAACAAAAACAAAACCAAAACTAAAGGCAAACCCAACGATATTTTTTTGGTTGGTGGAAATTGCTTGTCCTCCCACGTGCTTCTACACCAGACATGCAAGGAAGAAAAGATTGCGAGCATAGGCTCACAATGATGGATTTGAGTGATAGAATCACTCTTTTAGGTCAGAGGTAACCCACAATGAACTCCTTCGTTGAATATGCACACAATCACAATGACATTTCTTCTTCCACTGTTTCCAGCACCTCTCTGGAACACTCGTCACCTTCCTTCCGTAGCTTTGTTCATCACCCTTTACTCCTCTCATGGATTTGAATCCACCATATGTTGTCCTCCTCTGCCAAATTCTCTCTACCTTCTTCTTCTTCCTCGTGGGCTCAAACCCACCATTTCCCAACCTACTCCACCAAAATCCCTCACCAACATCCACAACACCTTCACCCAAATCTACAATATACAATCTCAAACTTTCATCCACAAACTCACTAAAATCTACATATACCCCATTCAAATCTACATCTTCACCCAATCTTGTATACACCATTCTATATTCTTCTCCAAAACCAATATTCAACATATCCAATGAATGAATAACAATATCATTTGTTAGAATCCAAGATCACCTACATGCAAATGAATACCTGTCACATGCAAAAGACATGCAGAACCAAAGAAGATGTTCTGTAAAACCTCAGTAAAAATGCACTAAGAGAATCGATTATTACAAAGTGATCAATCCTTATGAAGGAGATCAAGAAACCCTAAAAGAAACCCTAGTGTGCACACTTAATAATTAATAATTAATTATTAATGTGCCTAAGTTTAGCTTAAGTAATAAAGAGGAATAAGTGACTTAATTAATTAATCAATGTGATGTAATTAATTAAGCATAATAACAATACTCCTTTTCCCATAAGATGAACTTAGGAAGAAGCTAAAACACTAGAATAAGATGCATGAAAGAAAAGATGGGTTCCCCAACAAACAAGGCCAAAGTGGTACCCCATTTACAAATGCAGAATGAGTAGAAGGAAAAACCCGATGGGACAAAACCCCCTTACAATGAGATAACATGCGTAAAGCCTTTAGGAGAACTCAGCCAGAGTAACCTTTGGAACTTGATATAGGCAAACAAGAAATATTCTTTTGTATACTCTTGAAACCCGGATGAGAGTCATGATTGACTCAAGGAATCATGATAAAGCAGAAGACCCGATGCCACGGAACACTCAAAAACTCCAAGCGGGAACAACTCACAGGTCTATGAAGCAACAAGCAATTATTGAATGATGTATTACTGAAAATGAAGTGCAAAGATGCAAGATGCACTCTCCCAACTGCCAAAACATCCAAGTAATCGCCAAACAACCCATCGGGCCAAATATGGACTAATTGATAAACCTGGGACAGATACAGAAAAAGTGCATGGACAACAACCTAGAGCTCCTTAATACCTCTCCGATGCTTCAAACGAGGCGAAAAATGGAGATCGTGGCAAAAAGTTATGAGCTCGGAAGCATAAAAAGTACATCTGACTTCAAACAGAAATAAATATAGGAAAACAGTAAAATACTAAAAATAAATAGCACTACTGGAAAGTGCTCGGAACCAGCTTTCCGGCGATATCTCGTTTGCCCGATTTTGATACCGTATGCCCAAGTTATGGACAAAAGAAAAAAAACTGCTCTTTTAGAAGAAACTAGGGTTAGGAGGGGCAAAGAGGGTCGTACGGACGCTGACGTCATGCTAACGTCATCCGTTCACGAGGTTAAAATTGACAGCCGTGTGGCCGTCGCCGCAAAAAATCGACCCCCCTGCAAAATGAAAAAAAATTTGGCCCTTGGTCGTGCATATGACCGCGGGCTGGTGCTGGAGGGGTCTGGTCGGTGACTGGAGCGGAGCCCCTGGTCCCCATATGACCGCCGGTGGAGGCTGAAGGGCAGCGGGAATGAGAAGCCTCGACAGTGGGGTGGCTTGATGGTGGTGCCTTTGGTAGCCGCTTGGCCATTGGCGCGGTAAGCCTGACGGTAGCCGCCCCTGTGCAGCGTGCTGAAACAATTAAAATTTTCAATTTTTAATATTTTTTGAAAGTTTTCAAAAGTGCTGTGATCTGCGTCTTGGGGAGGTCGTCGGCCCCCTAGGCAAATTTTGCCTCTCGGATCCGTACCAAAATGGACAATTGTGAGTGTTTCTAGGGTTTTGCTGGATCTTACTGACAGCGATGACAGCGTCCGTTTGAGCCATTGTCCCCAATGGCACCCCGGATCTTATTGGAAAAGATGCTGTGGAAACCCTTGCACTTGAAACTCTTTGAAAACCATATCTTAAATCACGAATGGCGGTACAGTGCGAGCCTACGATACCATGTTAGAATCCAAGATCACCTGCATGCAAATGAATACTGTCACACATGCAAAAGACATGCATAACCAAAGAAGATGTTCTATAAACCTCAAAGTAAAAATGCATTATTGAGAATCAAATATTACAAAGAGATCAATCCTTATGAAGGAGATCAAGAAACCTTAAAAGAAACCTAGTGTGCACACTTAATAATTAATAATTAATTGTGTGCTAAGTTTAACAAGTATTAAAGAAGACAAATTGACAATTAATTAATCAATGTGATGTAATTAATTAAGCATAATAACTTATTACTCTAACATCATTCTCATAAGCAAACATATTTACCTTGTCTTCTTCAGCTGCAACAATTCCAATAACTACAACTTCTGCTCTCTCATCCTTCACCATGGTTGCAATATCATCCTTTGTTGTGATATCTTCCAAACCATCATTAGCTACAATATTTTTCTCTTGTTCCTTCGCTGCAACAACAAGCTTCACATTCCATTCCACTTCAATCTCTTCATCTTCTATCGTTGTGATCTCTTCATTGTTCACCTCTATCTTTCCTTCTTCTATTGTCATGCATTTCTCATGGCATGTCATTGATGTAACTTCTTCATTGGTAGGGGCTACATCTTTTTGTCTCGAGCTGCTAGCCTTATTCTTCTTCTTGATATCCTCTTTCAAGAAAAACCTTCTTCTCACTACTCTTCACCATTTTCCTCTCACTCTTTCCAACAATCTTTTCCTCTTTTCCACAAACCATATTTTCCAATGCTTCACACAATTCATCCTCCAAATCATCCCAATATTGCTCCCAAAACTGTATCCACACAGACCTCCTCACAATCCAACCCATATTTTCCTGCTACAATCTTCCACAGCTCACATTCTTTGCTTCTCCATGGTTTGTCCCTACAACAAACTCTCACCACTATCCTCTACCCAACAAGATTCTGGAAGATGCACTCTCACGATCTCTTCTATCCACTTCCTCTTAGTGGAAGAGATTTGCACACCTTCTACCCAACCTCATCTCTATTGGAGGACAACCAACATGATTCCCATGGAACCAATGCCCTCTCAAGGCTTCTTCACTCTTCACAAAATATTCACCCATGGTCTTGGTGGATACTCTCCATGCTCAAGATTCTCTACTCTAATACCAATTGATGCAAAGGGTACTCCCCTCTTCCAAACCAACAATTCACTCACAATCCTCTCTACCAATCAACCTCAAAAACAATACAAAAAATGCAACAAACAAATAACCAAAACACTCAATTTTATTAATTCCTCTTCATTACAAAATGACAAACAACAATTACACTTATGGACTCTCACTGGAATTTCTCAAAGACATTATGTCCTCCCTCTACAATAGGATTGACATGATACAACTCGTATTGCTTTACCATACAACTGCAAAATTTATTCTCCTCTAAGTAACACCATCTCTCTGCACTTTATTGGTTTTATGTGGCACAACAAAACTTCTAAATTTTCCAAACACAACCCTCTTTTCTCACTCACCCAACTTCCTAGTTATTGTGTTCAAAATACACTTTAAATTTTACATTCTCTTATGCCATTGGCTATGGCTCGACCCTTCTATCCTGAAGTGCAACCCCACTTCTCATCCAGAGAGGCTCTCTTCTTTTTTCACAACCTATCTCTCTTCTTGCCACCACTTTTGTTGCAAATTCAATTGTACCTTTTTCTTAACCTGGGGTAGACCCTTCAACTTCTCTTTAAATCTACCTCTTTTGTCTTTTAACATTCCTATTGAATCTCTAATGTATGGGTTGATTCATTCCCTCTTCAACCATGCAACCCTTCTCTTCTTTCTCCTCACACATGGGTTCTAAATTGTTATCTTTTTCTTTTCTCCCATATCCTTCCATCAACCTCTAGCATTGATTCTGCTGCTTCCATTCCTCATGAACCTATCCTTCTCTATTCGCTGGCGCACATCCTTCCAAGTGCTTGTTGGATCTTTATTACTTCACAATCATCTATTGGATTACTCTATTTTGGGTTTAGTTGAAATTGTTTTTACATCTACCAAATAACATTTGACTTTGATCTATCCAAGTCAAGGCTCACGATGTGAATGTTGGCTCCCGTATTTGCTTCCCTATTGCATACACATTCACTAGGGTAGCTACAACCACAACAACATTTATTTCAATCTACCCAACAATTCTATTTTGTTCATATTTGACAATCATTTTGGATTGAGAAGTTTGTTCTTAAATAGTGAAATGGAGATGAAATCAATGAGCAATTTCATTGATGATTCCATATTTGCACACATATTCACCAATGCATGAGACAACATTTTCTTCTATATCTCATCAAAGCATCAAATTTAAGGGGTTTAGGCATTGATCCAGGCAAGAGAAACCAAACAAAAAAAAAACCAAAACTGAAAGCAAACCCAATGATATTTTTTTATGGTTGGTGCCGATTGCTTGTCCACACGCGTGCTTCTACACCATAATATATGCCTTATTTGGAATTAAATAGATAATTATTATTGATTTTTTACATGCATTCTGACTAAATTCTTAATTGATAGGTTGATTAAAAAACATCTATAATGTTTAAATGATTTAACATTTTTTAAATCCAAAAGATGAAATGCATTATATGCTTCCCATACTAAAGGATAAAAAAAAGAAAAAATGAATTTCATAATTTTTTGATCAAGTTATGGTGGACAAAAAAATAAGTTTTAATATTTTTAAAAAGTTTTAATAAAAAATTCATAACTAATTATTTACTTGCAAAAATATTACAAAAAAATTTAGGAACATCCGAGCATGTGTCCTCTACTTATATGGAAAGTTTAGAATATTATTTTTCTTGTACTTGGGTTGTTCAAACATACACTTGCTTTTTATTTTTTGATAAAAATTTAGTAGTATTGCATTTAGAATTTAAATTTTCACCAAATAGATTTACTTTTTCCAAAAGATAGTATTTTAGAAATTATAGGGTAGTTACACCCCATGTGTAAATTTGCTGTCCTTTCACTTTAGAAAACCAAGTTGAGCTTAATTTACCTAAGCCCTACTTGCATCACTTGGTGCACTATTTAATCTAATATAATTAGTCAAGTCTTTATGTAATGAGGCCCGGCCCAAATAGTGTTTTTTAACCCTTCTTCTAATTCCTCCTTGAACAAGCATTTCAATCCTCTAAGTATTCAAGCAATCTCCTTCACAACTTAAAGCCTTCAACTTCACACTCTTGCACTCACTCTCAAGCTTTCAAGCAACATTCTTGCAGTCCATTGCAACAAACATGTAACACTCCATCACTTTGGTAGAGCAAGTTGGGAATGAAACACCATTGTAGCAGAGGCTTGAGTACTCTCAATTTATCCCCTAAGTAGCCTTGAGTGCTCTTGGTGGAGGTCGTAAGCTTCCCTTTCCTTCCTTCTATCACTTGGTTGAGTTAGCATTTTACTATTTTGTAGTGCTTTTTTGCTCTTTACTATATTGTTTTCTTTATCTCACTTTCTTGGTTGTCCGTGGAGGTGGACACACCTAAACAGGGGCCTAACTAAGGCAGGCCCCTATACAACCACCTAATATTTTCCTCTTTTTGTGTGTAGGAGTACATGCTTTCAAGGAGCTAGATGGTGAATAGACTCTTCTACAAAATCATCCTCATCACCCTAGCTCTAGTATATTTTCTTTATCACCTTCAACTATACTTTTCAAATTTCATAGCATTGTTTTGTTCTTTTAGAAGTCACTAGCTAGGCCACTAGCTCATTTTCTACTAGTTTACATTGTCCTTTTAGTCCCCTAGTCGTACGGACACTAGTGTAATTGAGAGATGCTAGTGCACCATGCTGTCATCCTGAAACTACGCTCTCATCCTCAAATAGAGAGCTATCTAAGATACAATGTTGAGCTCAAAAACCAGCTCGCCTAGCCTCATTAATTTAGAATCTCAAGATTGCAGAGTGATTGTAGGACTTTATAGTCCTCACCATTCTCATCCTCATATCCTAACACCCCACTTAGCTAAGGTAAGTTAGGGTAGCCTTCTGCATCTTGACCCTCTATGACCTAGGGCCTTGCACATGGTGGTCCCCCTCTCTTACATTTTTGGTGAACCCAATGTGAATCAATGTTTGTTCATCCATTGGTGTTGAGACCTCTCATGTGTACTTCATGAATGTTGTATTCCTGAGGGTTGTGAAGGTTTATTAGCATCACAACCCAGTCCAAAACTTCTAGGTATATCATTAGGAGAAGTGTATGACACCTCTTGATGGAAAGGATGGTCTCTATTGGGTTTTCTACAGACCTTTTCTCTGATTTTGCCATTAGTGTGGCCACATAGGAGCAATTGTCGAGGAATGAGATGGGATTCATTAACGAGACTGATCATGTTCCCACTCCCCTTGCATCTCCTACACCATCATCGGTGGATGAGAATGAGGCCATTCAGATCCCTACTAAATATATATCCACCCTTGCTAGAGGACTGGGAAATTTAGAAAATCACTTGGAAAGAAATTCAAAGATGGCTAGAGCTGCTCAAGTTGTTATTGAGTTAAAACATATCATGGATAAAGATCGAATAGGCATAGAGCTTCTAACTAGCCTCCTTGGTCTCGCCAAAGCATGCATTCCTTCGAGCAATCCTAGCTTTGCACAAGGAGTAACTTTCAAAGAGCATGAAGGAAAGTTAGAAGTATCGATGCCTCCCCATTTCCGTTTACATGGCTGATGTGGTCCCTTCTATTAGTATCCCTTCTATCTCCAAACAACCTGAAACTATCAAAGTAGACAGGGTCCCCTTAGGCTTTAGCTTCACCCCCCTGTCACCTTTAGTGGTGGAGGCTTTGGTGGGATGGTGGTGGAGGATTTGGTAGTGGTGGTGGATTTGGTAGTGGAAGCGGTGCTGGTGGAGGCAGCTTTGATGGAGGTCATGGTGGTGGTTCTGACAAAGGCCCTATTGGTGGCAGTGGCTTTGGTAGTGGTTCTGGTAGGAGTCACACTAGTGGCGGCTCTAGAGGTGGCTTTGGCGGTGGTTTGGAGGTTCCTCCTGGCCCTCTATCTTCTAATAACCCCCATTGTAGAAATAACTGCTGGGAGAAATATAGGTGAATCTGAGCCAATTGTGGAAGTCTTTCCCAAGCCTCACCCCAACCTATCTTTTAGCCTTCTTCTGACACAGTCCATTGTCGTTGCAATCTTAAATAATCCCTTCCCCCAAGGAATGGAGATCCCTAAATTTGAAAAGTATGGCGATAAAGGAGATCCTAGACACATGTGTCTGCCTTTAACACCCTATGCATGAACTTCTTCCATCACGATGCATTGATGGCCAAATTATTCCCCGATCTCTCAAGGATACAATGCTCGAGTGGTACTGTTCCTTGCCTGAAAATTCCATTTTCTTATTTGACCAACTTATAAATTAGTTCCTTAGACAATTTCAAGAAAACATTAGACCAAAGATGACCTTTTTAGATCCCATCTGATGTAAACAAGGAGATAATGAAAAAATCACTAATTTTATAGTGCACTATCAAGCGCTTCTTTCACAAATCTTTTATCAGATACCCAATTCTGACATGCATAAGGTATTCATAGGGAACTTACAAAGACCTTGGAAAGAGAAGTTCACCCTTATGAAATACCCTTCTTTCATGTACTTGTGTGTAGCCTTATGAGAATACCAACAAACGGTTGTTTAGTTTGGGGGAACCTCCTCATGCTCTCATTCTGAGGGAAAGTCCATCATATCAGTTTCTGGGAAAGGTAAGGCCGCTACGAATATAGTTGCCACTATTGATGACAAAGACCTCAAATGTAATCAAAAGTTCACAAAATTATCAGAATCCTATTCTTCTATCTTGCAAAATGTGTTGAAGGATAAGATTATAACTTTGCTGAGTCCTAAGCCTATTAAAGAACCTTACCCTAATTGATATGATGGGAAAACTTATTGTCAGTACCATCAAGTTAATGGGCATGATACCGAACACTATATGCAGCTACGTCATGAGATTTAGGACTACATCGAGGACAGTACCATTCATCTCGATGGGAGTAAGTAAATGCTAAAAAATCAGTGGCAAAGGATAACATTGAATTGTAGATATACAAAGACCCATTTCCATCACACTCTACTAACATGATTGTAGATCCCGCTGAATCTATTACTCAACCCGGGGCCTATGTTAACATGGTCACGGTAACTTCCACTACTCCACCCGCACTCGGTTCACTAGACATTACATTCACATGACAAGATTTTCCCTTAAACATTAAACCCTCGCCTCTCTACATTCCCCCTCATGTCAATGGTAACATTGTGACAGGAGTCCTAGTGGACCCCATGAGCCACGTGAATGTTATCACTAAAGAAACATTGGTACTAAATTCATTACAAAAGGAAGAATACGAAGAAACAAAATCTACCATTCGTACACACGATGGTATGTGCCTTAAACCTTACAGCTCGATAACTTTGTCCATCCTGGTTGGACCTAGGGTTGTTGACATGGTTTTTGATGTTATCCTAGAGTTAGATCTATTTAGGCTGAAGCTAGGCATACCTTGGTTAGCTTCCATGAATGGAATCACCTCCGTTATTCACAAGTATTTAAAATTCTCCCATGAAGGTGTCATGCATGTAGTGCATGACACTGGATATAAACCCTTGGTGTCCCGTGGTGGATATCCATTGGATCACTTTTGGCCCTCACTAGTTGGTCTGCTTCCTCTGAGAATGGACCTACTTTACAATAATTATGTAAAGTATAAGACTGGGGGCAAGGGATAGCTGAAATTGACCCTTGTTGTGATGCAGCAGTTGGTTTCCTCCTCTTCCCATGAGGAGAAGGAGAATCCTATGCCAACCATTCCCCCTTATCAAAAGAAAAAGGAGAATTTTGCACTAGATCCCTCTCCTTCCTGCAAAGGCAAAGAAAAGGTTTCCTTTCCCTATACTACCTCATCCTCTCCCCTCTCTTGGGAAGAGTACTTAATGAGTCAACCCAGTGGCTACCCATTGAGCCCGATGATTCCTCCTTGGCATAGGTCCATGCTTAGGATTGCGGATCTCCCTAATGAATAACCCAGACTATGGTACTATTTATATGGTAGAAAGAAGGGTTCTTGAAGGGAATTCAATCCATGGCCTCCTACCGCCCCTACTTTAAGGCCTCTTGTAGTGTCACCCCCTTCCCTTCCTTCTCCTTCTATCTATTCTAGTTTTTCCCTACTTCTAGCTTCCATTGCGAGTGCAAACGTACCTAACCCCAAGGGGGTACAAGTGTTCATCGCTCCTTCAGTGGAGCCACCTTTGGTAATGTACATCTTGGATATCTAGCCTTTCTTGAAGCCCATGGATATGATTAATACCTTGGTTGTATCCATTGCGGTTCTTTCCTCCTCTTCCTCCATTCCTCTAGCCTCGTCTATGGGGAGTTCATCTACTTCAAAAAGGTGGAGTACAGTGGTCCTTCTAGTAGTGAAGGACGTAAGAGGATCCCACCTTCTTCACAAGGTGGTCTTGCACTGACTTGTTTTGTCCTAGTGACAAAACTAGTCTCGGCTTCCCTTGGGTTCATCATCGTTCTGGGGTCACTTGGCAAGCCCAAAGGTGAATCTCAGGCACAACCTACCCTATCCACTGAAGTTAGACATGGCACTCTATTGGGGTGCATATTTAACTTTGTGGCTAAATTTTTGGCATTGTCAGTGATCTTCACAAAGTCGTTGACCTTAGATCCATAAGAGCTCGGTGGAGAGGACGTCAAGGGGCCCTCTTCCTTGGCCCTTGTTGTAGGAGGCCGAATGCTCCTCCTCTTAACATACCACCACTGAAGAATCATCCTCCTTCCCCCTATGATGATCTAGAGTGGGAAGCAGATGACCTCTTAGCTGATCAATGTTAGGAGGAGGCCTCTTCTTGATCTTTTGTGTGTGTGTTTTGTGATGTGTTCCCCCGTGATCATGCTATATGTGCTTGGATGACCCTCGCCACCCCTATTGGTGCTTCGATACAAGCATGGTTTTTGTGTCATAAACCTTCTTCTATTCATATCATCATTCTTCCATGTTTTTGCTTGATTTTTGATAAATTGGGGACGATGCAAATTGTTGGGGGCATTTAGGCTTCCCTTCCATGTTGACCCAATTTTTTATTTTTACTTTTTTTTTTGTGCATTCTTCCTAATTTGGTTGGGGATTGATGATCTTTCGCCTTGCACTGCGATTACCGATTATTCATATGAGCTCAGATAGATTTGACCCTGCGATTACCGATTATTCGTTGCCAACGAATCCTTTCTCAAAGATCTTAGCAAAAATTTCTTTAGAATCACATTCTCAACTAGGAACCCTAACATAACATGTTTCCTTCATCATGGGTTCGTAAAGAAAGGACTTGGAAACCTTACTTTGAAGCAGGAACAACTTTGACCTTCCCCTAACGTGGGGGCATATTCTTCCTTTCGAATTCCTTGATGAAGTGAACATCTATCGAAAGGACTCCTTGATGATGGATTGCCCTGAGAAAGAAAATATTTTCTTTTGAATCATGCATCCCTCGAGTGGACCCCCTTCTTCACGGTGTGTTCCTAAGGGATCCCCTTTGAAGGATCTTATCTTGAGTAAAATCATTCACGTCTAGCTTGGGGACAACTTGACTTGACCTCACTTTTCAAATATTGTGTCCCTTGAGTGGACCCCTCTTCTTTTGAAGGGTACCCGAGGGACCCTTTTGAAAGACTACCTAATTATCGACGGTCCACGCATATTTCCACTTATCTACCTATTTGGCCACTTCCTAACTCTGTGGAGTTAGCTTTATCAGGTTTCCTCCATGCGAGAGATCTTGAGGTTACCTCCCCTACATGGTTGCATATCTGTAGGGTTCTTCCTTGGATATTCTTCATGTGAGAGATCTTGGGGACTACCTTCCCTATAGGACTGAGAGCTTATAGGGTGCTTCCTTTGGGTTTTCTCCATGCTATAGTTTTTGGGAGATACCTTCCCTATAGGTTTGAGAGCCTATAGGGCGCTTCCTTTGTGTTTCCTCCATGCTAGAGTTTTTGGGGGACACCTTCCTTGCAAGACTGAGAGCTTGTAAGGAACTTTCTTTTTTTCAACTTCATAGTTCTGAGCAACTATGGAGTCCTTTGCTTTCCTTGTACTATTAGGTATGCCAGATCGTGTTTTTCTTCCTTGATGGTTTAGGTATACATTTCTAACCTTACTCTCTTCTTAATCTACTTTACTGAGCACTCATCAATACTCGTGCCACAATTATATTTTTTTAAAAATCCAACACTCAATATTAAAGATGCAACATTAGAAATATCAAAAAAACTATTGCATAATGGTAAGCTTCCAATTTTCAACACATGCAATATATTGAGACACCTTTTTTCTAACAGATTTAAGAATTTAAAATTTAAGAATATAAAATTCTAGTCCATATGGTGTTACTTGCAAGTTCATGTTGGTGAAGTGCATGCTTCACACATGCTCCTACTCCATCATGCTCTCCTTTTCCATGTCTACTCTCATAGAAATTCCACAAATTCCACAAGAATTTTATGTCATGTTTAATATGTTGTTGGCTTAACCAATTAAAAGATTTTACAGACTTAAATTATCTTGTGAAGTTACAAACAATTTCATTTAAAGCCAAAATAGTAAAATAAACTATATGTGTACAATGTATGGATAACTGAACAATTCAAGTCTTCAAGTAAACAAATAAATATATGCATTTTTTGAAAAATTAAATCAACACTTACTAGCACATCCATCAGACCATATCCAGTGTTGTAAAGCATCTATTTGAAATCGTCTCAAGTATTTAAACAATATTCCAAAACAACGGGCTACATAGCTTTTATCATGACCTGTATCATCACTGATATAAAAGTGAACCTCTTTGTTGATAATTCGTTCATCTTTGATAATTTGTTCATCTTCAACATGCCTATAGAAAACTTGTACAAATATTGCAACTTGCTCTAAATGATAATATTGAATTTGAATCTTAGTTTGAGGACTAAATGTATAGTTCTTAGAGAAAATAACAATACAGAGAATACAAACTAGTGGAAAGAAATTCTTTGGGTCATGGAATTGCTTATCTTGCCATCTAGCACCATGACAATGTTGAATATGTGGATATATGATATTGCAAAATTTATTCATAAATTCATTGTAAGAAAACTCACTCTCTCTAAGAACAATTTTTCTGGCCTCAACTCCTAAATTTTTTGAGTATTTCTTATATTCAAATCTCTTCGACATAACTTGCATTGAATGATCAATATTGTCAACCTGTAAAAGATTCTTCAAATTTCCACAATCATCACATATATTTTTTATACATTGCACTTTGAATTCATTTGAATCTTCTATTTTTTCACATAGAAGATACTTCACAAATTGTGTTGTACTTCTAGAGATGACCATATTTGGATTAATTACTACCGTAGATTTTTTATATGATTGTAGGTGTAGATGAAATTCAGTTGACATGATTTCAAGAAAAAAGTTTCACATACTTTATTTATATGTACAAAACTTGGTCGTAGTCTCTCAAACATCCTTTGATAAATTTTCACATCTAAAAATTATAGTTTGAATGCTTCAAAAAGTTCACTTTGTGTTGTATCTATAAAATATTTTTGATGTGAAATTTTTGTACCATCTTCACCTTTTATTTGTATAGTGTCCCTTCTATTGAAATAAATACAAAAACAATTGGTCCAATATTCAATCACCTGTTCCTTTACATCTTTTGAGATTCTATCTTTTCGAGGAACCATGCAAATATTTACCCAATTATTCTCAATATTTCCATCCAATCTATTTCTCTTTGCAATATGTCTTTAAACAGTTCTCCTAGAAACATTGAGTAATTGAGAAATTGCTTGAACTTGTCTTCTATGTGATAATTTCTTACTAAAAATTACAGTCATCAATGCTCTATGTTCAACACTTAAATTAGCAGCTTGACTCTTGATTTCAATAGAATTCAATGCTTCTTATAGGTTTTCAACTATTATTTATTTTAATGAATCTAATGACTTTTTCTTATTATCAATCACTAACAACTCCAAAACAGGGGTCATTTCTTTCCTCCTAAATAACTTTGCAAATAACTGTGCTCTTCCAATTATAGACTTTTTTTCAAAAAATTCATCCCATTTTGTTTTAGTGTGTAATTTTACTGTGCTTTAGATAACATATCTTTAGATGAAATCTTATTGAAAAGAGAATCTTGATCCATCTCTATCAGAATTTCCATACCATACAAAAAATTTCTATCACCACCTTCAATTTTTTCTTATACCTGTACTCCTTGGTCATCAACAATTTCCATGGGTTGTTCTTGAGTAGATGTTCCTTCATCCATATTTGTAGTATCTCTTCTTTGATCGTACAACCTTGTTCTTGTCTTTATATTCCCCATCAAAAATTGCTCAAATTAGAATTCACCTTTATACAAAAATAACGCATACAAATACTTTAATCTCTATGTTTGATATATAGAGATCTACCTACATTCAAAAAATCATTGATTTAATCAATTACATGTTTCAAAAAATGGTACTTGAGAATACAACTCTACTCCTATCAAAATCAACTTTTTTCTCTCTCCAAATTTTTGTAATTTAATAATTAAAAAAGCCAAAAAAATGGTTTTTAGTCAAAATTCATTTCAAATCATGATATCTAAGAATATAACTCTACCCCTATCAAAATTAGTATTTTTTTACTCTATTTTTTTGTAATTTAATAATTAAAAAAACTAAAAATACCAAAAAATAAAAAATTTAAACATATTTTTGACCGAAAGGGTTCCGATCAAAACCCTTTTGGCTGAATTCTTTTCAACCAGAATCCTTTTGATTCGGTTGAAACTGTCCAACTAACTTTAAAATATTATTATGAGAAATATATTGATCAAAATTTCAATTTTTTTTCATTCCTTAGATATTGAAGTCACCTATTTGGAAGTAAACAATTTAGGAGAAAATGAAGTTTTTTGTATTTGTTTGTTTTGATTATATGGGAAAATTAGGTTTTGAAGGGACTAGAAACCCTTTACAAAAAATGATACTAAGAGTTGCTAAAAAATACATCATAACGACACCGACAACATCCCAAAAACCAAAAAACACTAGAAAAAAGGGTGCTTGATGAAAGATGATACAGTAAGCTAATCACAACACCCAACAACATCAAAACAACAAAAAAATAGGGAAAAAATTGACACCCAACAAAAAATAGAAAGCAAAAACACTAATTCAAACTGCTTAAGGTGTTGGTCACCTCAAGATCCTAGCTTCTGTGCTTTTTGACCATGTCCAATAGCTCCTTCTAAGCATCAAAGGACTTTTTCCAATTAGCTGACTCTCTAACCACAAGTCCTTTGTCATCATCTTTAGCACCTTTTTTTCCTTTGCCTTTAACCAAGTGATTTTTCTCCATAAGGTCATAAAAATAAATTTGATCCTCCTTGAGCTCACTTATCTTTCTGAAAAGGACTTCCAAGGAGTCCGCATTATTCTTCACAGAGATGTGACACACCTATAGAAGCTTTTTTATGTCCGTGTTCATTCCCAAAATCTAGGATTCCAAAGCAGCCAATCTATCTTCACACAAAGATTTGAAATCATGGAAAGAACTCTCAAGGTCCACCATTCTGTCAATTAGAATGTTCGACACCAACTTCTTTAGAACAATCTTTAGATTCTCCTTCAAACCTCTAATTTTAATGTTAATCTTATTGAACTCTTGAAGAGTTCACTTAGCTAACTTAAAAATTCTATTGTCCCCAACCCTAGCCATTTCCAGCAAATCACACATTGAGGTAGAATCATCATCGAGGTAAGAAAAGTCCTTGGAAAGAGGATTTACCTTCAAAGGCTCCTATTTAGCTCTCTTCTTAGAATCCTCCTCATCAAAACCATTAATCTCCTCATTCAGCTCCACATTGGGAAAATCCTGCGTTGGAGAATCCTCAATAGCCACCACCTTTTCACTAGAATCCTTGCCTTCACAAGACACATTGGGGTCCTTAGCCGACATTTCTGAGGCCTTATTCTTTAGGTTGGAAATACGCTTAGAATACCTTCACAGTTTGTCCTTGTCCTCTGAACCTAGAACATTATCCTATGACCCCACCTCAAAACCACCACCAACAACACCCTAACCATAAGCCACCTCCTTGGTCTTGGGAGGGGAACCATCTGAGCTGGCTTTTGTGTCCTTGATGTCAGAAAGAAGGTGTTTGGATGCCCGGTTACTCTTAGAACCACCCAACTTCCTCTTCTTTGAAGATGTGGTCACAAGGGCTGAGACACTTCCTCCTCCTCCTTGTTCCATTCCTCCTCCTCATCCATACTGGAATTCAAGCTCGACGACCCAGACACATCACTTAAAGACTTCTCCTTACCCTTAATAGTAGGGATAGGGAGAAGAGTCTTAACATGCTCCATGATTAATAAAATCAAACCTTCATGGAGGACGAGAGCCCTCCTATTATTTAGATGAGAATAAACAAAAACCTCCATAGACGATAACAAAAAAAGGGAAATAAATGAATAAACCATGTCTAAAATGGTTAAGAAGAGTGAAGTGGTGATCGAGAATAGTAGTAAACCTCCCCTCCAGAGTTGCATAGCACATAAGCACCTCAACAACACTTGCCTAAATTCTTCCGCTTGTCATGCTTGAAGAATTGGGCCATGGCTTCCTCGTTACTCTTATTGTCCTTGAAAAACTTACAACCAGCCATCAACGTCCCAGTAACTAAAGCAACCAACTCCTCATTAACCTCCACTTCTAGGCCTTTTATCTTGAGCCTATGATTATTCCAGTAAGAAACAAACTATGCTAAGGCGTTAGGGTCATGCCCATGCAACCTCTCTAAGAACAGTGTGAAATTACCATGACGCAAAATATTCCATAGCTTCTTCTTTCTCTTAATGCCTGCACAAGAATGCGGCTCAATTTTTCTTTTGGCACCACCCATTTCAGATAGCACCAAAACAAGAAATCCCTTGCAAAAAAAACTCAACTAAATGCCAAAGAGAAAAAGGAAACCCACAAAGCGTGCGAGATAGAAGAAGGTACTGGAAATTAAATGCCGCATCATCTCAACCCATGCCATCATTCCTCAATAAGCTTGTAGCTTTCTTGGGAAGGATCGAGCCCTCCTCCCACACACGAAACTCATTTAAATTGACAACCTTGTTGGAAAAAAATCTTCCAATGAGTTTCCTTCTCGATAAACATGAGAGATGCGAGTATCTTCACAAGATCACAACATTATTATATTATCTTTAATGAGCTGATCCACATTCCAACTTGGAGGATGGGTGCCACATAGATAGTTAATTACATTTAGTGAGTCGGCTTCAACCCATAATTTGGAGTAATCTTTGTTGACAACATATTTGACACTAATAAATGTAGCCTCTACCTCTGCACAGTGATTGGTTCGAATTCCCAACAAGACTACCACCGCGCCTAGGATTTTTCCATTATCATTTATTAGAGATTTTTTTTCCAAAATCTACCTCTGGATTTTGATAAAAATACTACCAACTTTAAGCTTAGAATCATGAAAAATTCTATTAATTTTTCTCTTTCCATAACCCCCAAGCAATATGTGAGGCCATAAGATCCCAAAGCCAATGAAGGACAAGAGAGGAGGAAAGGTAATTCCACTGATCAATGAGCTTATCAAGAGAGTCTGGAAAGGCCCAACCAATATTCCAAATACCAAGAAATTTACTCCAAAGAGAAAAAGAGAAGTCACACCCAATAAAAATATGAAAAGTACTCACCATCAGCTTCACATAGAGTAGATCGATTAGGAATCACAAAACCCCTCTTACAAAGGTTATCCTGCATTAAAAATTTACCTTGCATAAGCAACCAAAAGAAGACATTCACTTTAGGAATCAACTTCTTGTTCCATAACTTCCCCTAGAAAGGAAGAGAATTGAGCTTTTCTAGTGAAATCTCAAGAGTAGAAGCCACCAAAAAATTACCAATAGCATAGGGGGCCCAAATGAGCCTATCTAGCCTTAGAAAAGTGGGAATACGAACATTGCTCACGAAGTCCTAGAACCTTCAAAGATGGATCCCAATCCTAGAAATTTTTCAACTCCCCATCTTGAAAGTAATAAGCCACCCTATTCCTAAAAAGGTGTTTGCACAAGGGGACAATAGGGGGAGCCCAATGAAGATTGATTAATATTATAACATCACACCAAACATCTTCCCAAAAAAGAATACTTGTACCATCACCCAACAACCATTTAACACCCTTGACAATCAGATCCTTGCATAGAAATATGTTCCTCCAAAAAAATAACTAGACAAAATATCATCAGATGGAAACAGATTCCAGGATCTCCCCATGCCATATAAATACTTGTTACAAGCCAAAGAGGTCCACCTTGCATCCCCATTAGGAGCCTCCAAACATTTTTTGACAAGAGAGCCTTATTGAAATCCTTTAAATTTTTGATACCAAGTGCCCCCCATTTCTTCAATATACACACCAAATCCCAAGCAATAAGAGAGATTCTAGCTTTGGTCTCAACACCCAACCATAAGAATCTTCTCATTATTTGTTCCATTTTCTCTTCAAACTTGACAGGAATTCTAAAGAGACTCATAGCATACAACGGTAAATTTTGGAGAGTGGAAGAAATAAGTTGAATCTTGCCCACCTAGCTAAGAAGTGCACCTTTCCAACCCTCCACCTTTCTACTAAAATTATACAATAGGCCCAACCAAAAGGAATTCAGGACCTTAGAGATACACAAGAGGAGCCCCAGATAAGTAGCAAGGAGATCACCTCTATTGCATGAAAGGATTCTAGAAAGTTTTATTTGCAAAGTTTCAAGAGTGTTCAGGAAGAAAATTTGACTCTTAGGAAGATTGATCCTTTGACCAAAATCTTCTCGTAATCTTCAATCGGCCTCTTAATAGCTCTAACTTCTCGAAAAGACAATTCACCCATCAAAATAGTGTTGTCAACAAATTGTTGATGGGTAACCAAATCACATCTAGAAGGAGAGAGACCCTTTAGAGCACCAAAAAGTAGCACCTTCTGGATATTTCTTCCAAGAGCCTCTACCATCAAAATAAAGAGAAGTGGTGAGATAGGATCTCCCTGCCTCAGCCCATGCGAGCTTCGAAAGAAGGGGGATGGAGAACCATTCACCAAGACAACAAAAAATAGAGTAGAGATAAGTTGTTCAACAAGCTGAAGAAACTTCTTATAGAAACAAAAACTATCCAACACTCTCAATAGAAATCTCTAGTTCACCCTATCATAAGCTTTAAGTAGGTCCAGCTTCAGGAAGAATCCCAGTTTCTTAGAGACATTAATAGAATGAGCAAGCTCATGAACACTTATAATAGAATCAAGGATCTGACAACCCTTAACAAAACCACTTTGATGCTTAGAGATCAGGCCCGATAGGCATTTTTGCAGTCTAGTAGCAAGCACTTTCAAAAAAAATTTATAAATAGAATTACAGAGATTGATCAGATAATACTCACCAAAGCTCTTAACATCAACAGATTTGGGAATCAAAATAATGAAGGTCACATTCAGCTCTTTGAGAAGACTTTTGGAGCCAAATAACTCCTTGGTAGCATTGATCACATGCTCCGAAATAGTCTCCCAACATGAATAGAAGAATAGAAAAGGAAAACCATTAGGCTCAAGGGCCTTGTTTCCTTCAAAAGAGAAGACCGCTTCCTTAACTTCCAAGGATGAAGGAATAGTAGTAAGCTCCTTGTTTAAAACCTCTGAGACAACCTTAGGAATAACCTCTAGAGAAGCTTCCACATAGTTTTGGTGCCAGACTAGATCATCCTTCAGAAGCTACTCAAAGAAACTAGCAACTACTCTCCTAATAGCCTCCTCATCCTCCAACAACAAACCATCAACCACAAGGAGATTCTATTAGATGATTAATGCCTAAGGGAAATGAGATGGAAGAACCTAGAATTGTGGTCACTAGACTTCAACCAAATAGCATGAGATCTCTGCCTCTAGAAATCTTCCTCCTTAGCTACAATATCATGCAATTGCACGAGAAGGCCATCCTCTAGTAGCTATAAATCCTCCGATAAACCCTTAGAGTGAATGTCACTCTGAATACCATCCAAATTCTGAAGAATGAAGCTTTTAGAATAAAAAATATGACCAAATGACTCTTTATTCCATTTCTTGAGATTCCTTTTGACAAAAGTCAATTTCTTGGCAACTTTGAACATCGTACAACCATCTATGTTGACTTGCCACCATTTTACAAAATACAATCCATAAATCTTGGATCCCTTAACTACATGGCTTCGAAACAGAAAGGAAAGTGTTTCTTAACCCCAAGCCTATCAGGAACAAAAGAGATAGGGAGGTCTAGTCAGACCCACATCTCGTGATAGAAGACAGGGAACAAGTAAAGTCCACAAACTAGGAAGTAGAAGATAAAGCTCTATCCAATCTAACTTGAATATTATCCACACCAACACACCTGTTAGACCAAGTACAATTAGCTCCAGTCAACTTAACATCTATAAGAGCATTATCATTAATGAACATTCTTAAATCAAGCTCGCTCTTTAGATTGGCTTGTGCCCCCCCGAATTTCTCATTGTCACACAAAGGAGTGTTGAAATCTCCCATCACAATTTGGGGGCTGTCCAAAAAAATCATCCTACGACTCCCAAGATAATCCCATAACTTTTTCCTAGCTCTCCTCATGTTAGGAGCATAAACATTAGAAATAACCTAGGAATAAGAATCCTTGATCCAAATAAATTTCGTCTCCACATGATTGAAACCTTTTGCATTTAGAACATATTTGATCAACTTGGCATTCCAAAATGTGGAAATGCCACCTGAAGCTCCCTCAGAGCTAACCCCATGAAAACCACAGTCTTAAAAAAAAAAATTCTTCAGAGCTTCCAACTTATCAATCTGCATTTTCATCTCTTGGATCAACAAAATGTCCAGCTTATGGTCCTGGACTAAGTTCTTTAGAAGGTCATGTTTGTGCATATTATTCAGCCCCCTAATATTCTAGGAAATAATCTTCATTTACATGAAGAGGGGGTTCTCTTTGAGCATTGATCAAAAAGGGTTTTCTAAACCTCTTCAGAACCTCTTCAACAATGTCTTCCTTGCACTCCCTCTCCCTACCTTTTTGCAGGGAAGGTCTACCTAGCCCCTCAATTTAGACCCACAACCTGCTTTTTTCCTTCTCGTGGTAACACCTTTGTGAGGTTGAGGGGGAGGAGTAGTAGAGGACTTCTTCCTTGTACCTCGCACCTGAATATAACCATCTTCAGCCTAATTCCCAGTATTAGCCACCACCAAAGCACCGTCACCAACCACTGGCCCTTAAGCATTATGTTTTGGGGAAGCTAGGGCAATAGAAGGCTTCAATACAAGCCTTTTAGGGGACCAAAAAGTATCTGATATATGATCCACATCTTGAATCAAAGATTGGCCTACAACCACCTCCATAGTTTTCTCAAACTCCTTGCCAACTGAGCCTTAAGAGGGATAGAGTGATCTTCAATATTAACTTCACTTTCCACACCATTGCCAGTAGTTGACTCACCTTGATTCTCTTTGGGATCCTTAATCTTCCAAACCTTAGACTACTGAGTAGTATTAGGTGGGGCCACCTTAGTAGGGAAATCCTTAGCCCATTGAACTGCTTTCTTACATTTGAAACAAGTGAAAGGGAGATTTTCAAAAATAATTTGTTGCTTCCAGGATCCCACCTTAGAGTTCAGGAGGAAGAAGTTAGAAATCACAGTGTCTTGGTCAATCATGACACAAAACCTAGCTACAACTAGTTGCTTCCTGGAAAGAGTGGCCTCATCAATAGAAAAATATGCCCGAAGGAGTTAGCCACCACCTTAAACACTTCTTTTTCCCAATATTCCAAACACAAGTTCAGTAGCTTAACCCACATAGGGGCTGAATGAAAGAGACACTTGGATAGATCCATCCCAAGTTCCCAAGGATGAAGAACTAGAGTAATACACCCAAATGACCCCGATCCTTTCGTAAAAACCACTCTCAGGTCTTCATCATAGGAGAAAACAAAGGAGAAAAAACCTTTAGCCATAGTTGCAACTTCCACCTAACCTTTTAACACCCACTTCTTATGGAACTAGGTATGAACCTCCTCAATATTAGGTTGGGGACCTAAAACATTTCCAAGTATGGAGAAATCTATTTTAGCAATATTTTTGTCAACAAGAGAGTCAGGAACAGATAAGTAAAAACCTCCTTCCATGTTAGAAGAAGACTCAAAAGCTACTCCTTTGCCTTTAAGCCTAGAATCAAAAAGGTCAAACCATCTCTTCCCCAACAATGATGACTACCCTACCAGTCAACCATCACCCACTAAAGCATGCTCAATCTAAGGAATAATCGAGTTAGCCACACATGATTCCCCAGATGGGACCCACACTTCTTTTTCAGCAGCACCTTATCCCCTTGAAACTCTAGAAATGCCTCCTTCGAAGGACAACCCCCACAAGACATCTTGAAGGCCTCAAACACACACTTACCTCAGAGAGTGCATCTTTGACCACATCCTCACCATATGACCTGACCTTTTGAGCCTCGCCACCAGGGAGCAGTAGCGTTTTTGCATCGCACGATCTAGCCTTCCCATTTGCCACATCAAAAAACCCCAAATCCATAGACTGTTCGAATTGAATGTCGCCATGATTCCCAGGGCTCTTAAATTGATAAAAAATATCAAATAATTTTAAAAAAATATCAAATAATTTTAAAAAAATTGAAAAATTATAGGAATAAACTTCAATAAGAGTTCTACATTTTATTAGTTTACATCATTTTGAAATTGAAAACACAAAGAGCAATTTGATATGGTCAAAGTTGATATTTTTTTCATGTTGGACGATTCCTTTATAAAGTGTGACATAGGTTTGTACTTTAACTCAATTTTTTTAACTTTCTTTTTCTTCATTGATATATATTTTATTTTATAAGTTTATATGTTTTATTGCGATAATCTTAATTATAAGAAAATTCTACTAAGAATAATAACTTTTGAGTTAATAGGTAGACTTAAAGTATAGAGGCATCATATTTTAAAATTCAAATTTTGATCACATAATCTTTTTCATTTTAAGGAATTCATTGTTTGGGTTTTGAGCTAAGTATCCTTGTTGTTTTTATAAGTCCTAGCTCAACTTGCACACTTTCATAATTTTTAATTCACATTCTATTTTTAGTTAACTACAAAATTAATTATGTTGTTTGTGCGCATTTAATTGGATTATCTTAGAAGTTTATTTTCCTTTGTGCATTTTTGGTGAATTTGTCTAATCCTACACAATTCAACTTTCTTTTTCAGGATTTCACATTTCAATGTGATTTTAAGATATATTATTATTATTTTCATACATTCTCTTTTTAGATCTAATTTTTTTTATAACTTCATTTTGCTTCATTGATATATATATATATTATTAAGGTTTACGTATTTTATTGTGATAATCTTAAATAATAAGAAAATTCCACTAAGAATAATAAATTTTGAGTTAATAAATAGACTACAAATATAGAGGCATCATGGTTTAGAATTCAAGTTTTGATCACATAATCTTCTTCACTTTAAGGAATTCATTCTTTGATTGTTTTGATTAGATTAAGAATGGAAGGGGCAGTACCCATTACAAAAAGGCTATTAAGGAAAATGAGGGGTTCATGAGAAGTGAAATACCCAAGAAACTAAAGAAAAACATAAAACTAAAACTTAAATAGTTTGACCAGTAAATAGGAACAAAGAAAACACCAAAAAAGACCAAAAAAGGACCACAAAACACCTACAGGTCTCCCAACAACTTGAGACCACTAATCACCTTCCACTCCTGAGCCAAGAAGTGGAGCTTCTCCTTAAAAGATAGGGGACCTTTCTACAGAGTCTGAGTATCTGTCACAACATCCAGAGCCAAGCTATCCACTAGCTTCCCTTTCTTCTGCTTGTGACCATCATCATGCCCTTCCTCAATCACTCATTTTCCCCGACCCTTCCTAATCTCTTGCTTGCTAAGCTAAGTATTCTTGTGGTTTTTACAATTCCTAGCTTAACTTTCCCACTTTCACAATTTCTAATTCACATTCTAGTTTTAGTTAACTAAACTTAATTATGTTGTTTGTATGCATTTAATTGGATTATCCTAGAAGTTTATCTTCCTTCACATTTTTGGTGAATTTATCTAATCCTACACAAATCAACTTTATTTTTAGGATTTTACATTGTAATAGGCTTTTGAGATATATATATTTTTACTTATATTGTTTTTTTAGTTCTAAACTTTCTATAACTTAATTTTTCTTCATCAAGATATACATTTTTTATTAAGGTTTATTTGTTTTTATTGTGATAATCTTAATTAATAAAATTGAACTAAGAATAATAACTTTTGAGATAATAGCTAGACTAAAAATATAGAGGCATCATGTTCTAAAATTCAAAATTTGATCATATAATCTTCTTCACTTTAAGATATTCATTCTTTGGTTGTTGAGCTAAGTATCCTTATGGATTTTATAAGTCCTAGCTTAACTTGTAGACTTTCAAAATTTCTAATACACATTCTATTTTTAGTTAGCTAAGCTTAATTATGTTGTTTGTATACATTTACTTGGATTATCGTAGAAGTTTATTTTACTTCACATTTTTGGTGAATTTGTCTAATCCTACACAACTCTACTTTCTTTATAGGATTTGACATTGCAATAGGATTTCAAGATATATTAAATAGTTACTTAAATTCTATTTTTAGATCTAAAATTTCCTTAATTTCCTTTTTCTTCATTGATATATCTTTCTTTATTAAGGTTTATGTATTTTATTTTGATAATCTTAATTATAAGAAAATTCTACAAGAAGAATAATAACATTTGAGTTAATAGCTAAACTAAAAATATATAGGAACCATGTTTTAGAATTTAAATTTTGATCACATAATCTTTGACATTCATTCTTTGGTTGTTGAGCTAAGTATCCTTGAGTTTTTATAATTGCTAGCTTAACTTGCATACTTTCACAATTTCTAATTCACATTTTATTTTAAGTTAACTAAGCCTAATTATGTTGTTTGTATGCATTTAATTATATTATCCTAGAAGTTTATTTTTGATGCAGATCCAAGGTGGAGAAGACTCAAACTGATCATAACTCAATAAGGCATCAACCTTTCAAACCACAATCATTCACATTGAATCAACTGACACCAACAAGTTATAGACTCCAAAACTCAACAATTGGGCTTATATTTTAGAGAAGGCCACCAAAAGACAAACTCAACATCATTTAACCATACTTTTAGACCCCAACAAAATTCCCAAACCAATCTTACAAGGTTTCTTTGCAACATTATGGAGAATCATCAAACTGCCTTGCAAAAAGGCTACAAGAATTAGCCCTATTTTACAAACAAAGTGTTCTTCAAACTCCTCATTAACCCTCCATCTCTTGGATATTCCTTAAATGTGTCTCAAAACACCCAAATTCATAGGTCTTTGAAAATTTCACTCCCTCTAGGCTATCATTCTCCAAAACCCTCAATTTACTCACAAATACCTAGGGTTTTCAGTATTTCACCCTTCCAAGGCTTTCCAAGCCCAACCAAAACATAAAACTACTATATTAGGGTATGTATAGACATAAAAAACACTCATTAGGCCTTTAACCTCATTAGTTCTCAGAATCACTACTTTAGTTCATTTTATGACAAAAACCCATAATTCCAACCTAGGGTAACATTACCTAGCCCTATAGACACCTTTCCTTGGTTCCAATGAAGCATGAAAACTTAAATTAACATAATAAAGGCCTTTCCTATGAATCATAGGTCACCACAGTAGGAGGAAAGGCTCCATCCTTAAACAAAAATGAAACTCAGATCATACTGGCCTGCTACAGGCAGATCAAGAACAATGAAGATTTCCTTCCACAAAGTTAATTAAAGAAGCCTCAAAATAGAAGGAAATAGATGTTAAGACATTCCAACATAGTATTTTATGAATTTAAAATCATTGGAGGCCTATACTAGGCCGTACATAGTAAGAAAGATTTAAAACTCAAAAAAAATGCTTGGAAATTCATAGTTGGACTTTGAAACAGAGGACAAATTCCTCAAAGGGAATTTCATTGAACCTCCATTTAGGCTTTCAAGATGTCTTTCTACATTTACAAATCAAGAAAACCTTCCCCCAACACCTTTAACCACCCTTTAACTACCAAGACCTCCATTTGGCTTAAAAGTGCTAACATTGACAATTATTGCCAAATAAGCATCATTATGCAATTTTGTTGTCCAAGACACCTAAGACCAATTAAACACCTTTATCTTATCCCTAATATAACTTATAAACTCTTTTCTTGCACTCCCCTTTACAAACTCAAGAATTTTCTTGCAAAGGCTATAAGGAAACTTTAAGTGCAAGATTAACATTTCACCCTTAATGACTCAAGATGCTTCTAATACATTATGATTGGTCCTTTCAGACCTTATTAAGCCTAAATAAAACAAAAAAAAAACTCTTATACCAACCTAGACACCCATCAATGACTTTTATTGACCTTCAAACATGGAGATGTGCAACTAGGTGATTAGGTGCTCTTGCACCAATTTTCCTTGACATTTGGTGAATTTGTCTAATCCTACACACTTCAACTTTATTTTTAGGATTTTACATTGTGTGAGGACCAAAACCAGCTTTGAACAAAGATTGACAGATATGGGTTAAATTTGTCAACTTTGAACAAATGAGATAAAAGCCCTCCCTATGAAATTGTTGAGAAAACATAAAGGAAATAATGACATTATCAAACTAACATAAAATCATAAGCCATATAAGCATAAAATCTATTCCTAAACTACTCAAGCATCATCCCGTAGCGGGATTGGTGCTACTTTGATATGAAAATTATCCCTTTCCCAACCCCTTTAGATAAGCTAAATAATGAAATAGCTTTGAAGATGATATGAGATGGGAAAAATCAGATCTCAATTGAAGAGAGTGACTTTGCATGAGGATTGTGGAGGATTTGTTGAAGGATGAAGCCTCTATTTAAAGATTCTCAAGTTGAAAGAATGCTTATGAGAGAGCAATGTGGGATAAAAAACAAGCCAATGAAAAGAGGCCATTTGTCAACTTGTGATAGGTTGGAGGATGAGCACATTTTGGTCAATGTGCCAAAGAGAGGGAGATTTCAAATTTGAATTTGAGAGTTAAATGTTGAGTTTGACTTGTGCAAGGGACATGTAAGAGCTTATTAATTGCTTTGTTGGATGTACATGTCCACTTTCTTTTGAATTCAAACTTAAGGGAATATTCCTCAAAGATGCCATGTTGATGGAAAATGTTGATTTTAATAAATCAATAAATTGATTTATTGGTGCAAGTGGGAAAAGCTAGAGGATGTGATGGGTGGTTAGATTAGGTTAATCAGGATTAGATTAGCTTAGGTGATGATTAGATTCTTTGACCCATTTGACTTGAATATTTTGATTTATTTAAATCAAGAGGGAGAAATATGACCTTTGAGATTTAATTAAATAAAGTCTTGATTTATTTAATCAAAGAGGGAATGATATGCTTAAATTACATAAGGTTAATTTATTCAATTTAAGTGGATAATCCTTTGAGATTAAATGAACCTGATTTACCTAATGAGTGGATTAATGTGAAATTGATTTATGAATGAGCAGATGATTATGAACTAAGTGCATAATGCTAATTTCACGTGTCTACATTTTGCCCCTCTTTGAAGCAATGCACTTGCTGCATTGGTTCAAAGAATAAACTTGCCGCAATCAAAAATTTAAATTTTTTTTCTAATTTTTCGGATGTCCCAGTGGAAAGAAGTACACTGGTACATTTCCCCCTCGAGAGATCGAGCAAAAAGATTCAATTTGAGGGTTGATCTCGCAATAAAGAAGTTCAAAATGGATGGTTATGGATGATGATGTAAATAAGATGGTTTTATGATGCTTAGAATAACAAATCTATATTATCTTAAATAACTTAAATGATGATATGATGTGGTGATGGATGAGATGGATGATGTGATATGCTATGATTATGCAATGGATGTTCTATGCAGATGCTTAGACAAACAAATCTATATTATGATGATGAAAATGCATGTGAAATGATCGGTGTTTCCTATTATGTATGATATGTATGATATGTGGTATGCTGACGGTTTGTGGATGCAAGATGGATGCATGATGGATGCATTGGTGATGATGATAAACTACTCATGACGTGATGACAAAGAGGATCCAATAGGTCCATGATCTGACGAGACTTTATTATAGATGATGATTATGATAGATGATGATGATTTTCTTATCAAGGATTGGGATTTTAAAAGGGATACTTACCTTATGTTTGATAACACACATAGGTACGGTGCATCAAGGTATAAAGAACCAGGATGGCATTGTACTTAGTGCAATGGGATTTGACTCGACAAATAGATAGGAGTATTCTTGTTCACACTTGACATACAAAAACCTTGCTAGGACATACCTAACAAAGCAAGTATTTGCCAAGTTATTTTACAAGAACGTCCAACAAGCACAACAGACAAAAGGATAATGATTGTTGCCCCATTCCTATCTCTCTAAATCCTTTGTTTGGATATCATCGAGAGGTCCTTGGACTGAGCGCAATAAGATAAGTCAAAAGACAAATATCAAGTATACAAACAAGTCAATGTTCTTCATATCTCTAGCCAAAGGGATTTGTTTTGATAGGATAAGAATCCAAGGTGATATCCAAAATGATGCCCATTGTCATAACGATATATCCTAGGACATGCATTGTATAGGATGATAATGGGTTGATAAGTTGATTGATAGGCTGTTGATATAAGTTTGATTGACATGTCTAAAAATGATCAAGAGTTTGATTTTGTTTTAAAGGTTTGTTGTTTCGATTTTGATTTTACGATTGAAGCTTGCTTTTGCTAACTGCTATGATTGTTTTTGTTTATGTTGCCAAAGGATGAAGGTGATGATCTATTTATTATGGATGATTGATTATTTCGAGTGAAAGCAAAATGAGATGGATGTATTTTTTCAAATATTTGGATGTTTTTGATGTTTTGCAATGTTTTGAGGCTGTTTTTTGGTATTTTTTGAGATTTTACAAATGTTTTGATTTTTTATTTTTTGATGTTTTTGTGTCTTTTGAATGTTTTTGGATTTTGATGTTTTTTGAATGTTTTTGGATTTTTGCACAATTTTGACGTTTTGGATATGGACATGTGTGACGATATCAGTGCTCTATTTGGGGATTTTTCTAAAACCAAGCTAAGGTTGATTGATCGAATTGATGGATTGATGATGATGATAACATTGTTGAGGATACAAAATAATGCAAGGATTTGATTGATCAGGATTGATGGCGATAACATTGTTGAGGATGCACAACAATGCAAGGATTGATTGATCAGGATTGGTGATGATAACATTGTTGAGGATGTACAACAATGCAAGGATAGATTGATTAGGATTGATGACGATAACATTGTTGAGGATGCACAACAATGCAAGGATAGTGTTAAGCAACACAATGATTGGGAATGATATCCCAAGATTATGGATTGATTAGATTCGATTGATCAGGATTGTTGAAGGTTGGTTTGGAAAAAAAGTTGTTTCAAATGATTTGATGTGATGTTGAAGGATGCATTAGATGCAACTGATAGTGATTTATTGGCTTGATGTTCGATGAAAGATGAAGCGTGATAAGGAATGTCTTTTCATCAAAATGTTCCATGGGCTAGTGATTTGGATTTTGGCTCACAAATGCTTTGACCAATGTGATTTCACATTTTCCAATGTTCAGATGACCACATAAGTTGGAGGATATAGATCAAAATTTATTCTCAAAGAAAAATGTAAATATCTACCCCCAATGTCTAGCAATGTACAAAATGCCATGGGTGGATGCTTAGATAAGTGTATGGATGGATGGATATGGCAAGCATGCAAAGGATGCCAAGGATTATCTTGCGATAAGATAAGGTGTTTAAATGGGGGAATGCTTCATTGGATAATGCTTCATGGCTCATATAACATTGGATAGGATAGGATCAATGAAAATGACCCATGTCAAGATGTTTACCATGTAAAGTGTGCCTCAAACTTTCATCAAGATCAAGATAACTTGGATGATGGATGCAAATGAATGAAAATGGATTGGATAAATGGTTCATGGATGCATGGATTTATGGATAAGACGGATGGAATGTTGGCTTTATTATGGATGGGATGAGACATTTTCACCTGAACTAGTGCACGTAGATGCTCAATTCTACACATGATTCCTATTTTCTGAGTTTTCATCATGGTACCTATCCAAAGCACCACCGTAGTGATTTTCACTAGAGGATGATTTTTATCTTTACTATTTTCAATCCTTTTTCTGATTTTTTTTTTTGGATTTTCATATTTTTTTGGATTTTTTGGATTTTTGAAAGATTTTAAGCTCTTATTGAATCACAAGGTGTTGCTGATGTAGATGCCCTTGTCATAATGTGCCATTAATATCCTGCTTGAAGAAGTTTCTTTGCTAAGATACATGCACTTGAATACAACTTTTGAGATTCCTGATCTACTTTATTGATATCGGGGTTAACTCTGTCTTTGTGCATACATTGTGATAAAGTGCCTTCTAAATCCTTATGATGAAGGGTCGTTGCCAATACATGGTCAATGTGAGAATTGGATATCATGCGTGCTGGCGTGGATGGAGTGTGTTTAGGGATAAGAGATGGATTGGTTGAAAGTTTGGAACCTTTGACTCTCCAAACTTGGGAAGATGAGCAATGATGTGTGGATATGGAAGTGTGCATGGAATTAAGACCAGCTGCTTGATACACTTTGTACGTCACTTGAAAATCCTACTTTTTCTTTTGCATACATCTTTGATGGATACTTTTCCCTTTTTAATTTTTCCCCATAGTTTCTTTGACTGATGGAGTTTGATAGGGACATGATCTTTCTTTGTATGCTTTGGTATCCATATGTATTTGATTTTCCCATTATGCTTCTTAGCTTCTTTTGCTTTGATAACATTCTTTGTACTTTGATTCAAATATTCATTTGATGTTGGTCCCAATTCATGGATGGGATGATAGGTGGATGAAGATTCATGACGTTGTTAGTTGTAGTATTGACACTAGTTTCATCATAAGGACTCTTCGTGCTCCCTATGTTGACATTTGCACTAGATAAAGTTTCCCCCAATATGGTGGTAGTAGTACCTTCATGCTTTGATTCTTCCTATTCTGAGAGCTCTTGTTTAGAATGCCCTCTTTGATAAACGACCACCATAGATGATATTATTTCAATTTGTTTCTCTATTGACTCTAGAATATCCTGTTTTGTCTAACTTGTTTCCTTGAGTGGATGATACTGAATATCTTTATTCATGATGTCCTCAGTCTAGATTTTGGATATATTTGATCCTAATGTTGACAACACTGTTTGGTTGTAGAAATCAATAACCTGCTCTTTTTGTGTGATAATGTCAGGAGTAAAGGGATCCTATTCTGAATGAAGATCATCAACCCGTCCATCCAAAGAAAGCATCTCATGGGTAGATGGAGGAGTATGTTCTATGTGGATATGATCATCTTGCATAGATAGGAGAGTATCCATTAGATCATTATAGTAGCTTGAAGATACAAATTCTTGATCTTGAATGATTTTGGAATTGCTTTTGACATGCTTTGGATCAAGTTCTTGACATGGGTTAGTTTCAAAGAATGGATTAGTCACAAAGGGTTCTTGGATGTCTTTATTAGGAATGGGAAATGGCTCAATATCCTCTGGATCATTAAGTGGATTTGGATCAAATGTTGAGTTGAAGATTCCTTCAATATCTAAGAACATGTCTTGGAAAGGACCATTGCTAAACCTTGGTGAAAGACGTTGACCATGCTTTGGAATAAATTCTTGAGATATGCCCTATAATTCATTAGGTGATGTAGAGAAATTTTTAACATGACCATTGGTTGACGCCTTGTTGGATGAGGCGTAAAAATATTTATTGATGAATAGATCTTGATCATTGTTTTCAACAATTGTGGTGGAGGGATTTCCAATGACTTCAACCATAGGGTCAAGTGATGTTGGCATTTCTTTGATTGGATCATTGTTGGTTGGTGGAATTTGATCATGATTGAAAAATGACTCTTGACATATGTTGATTTGATCATTGGATGAAGTAGGAATAGCTTCAAGGTGCTTAGTGATGGATTGATCTTGATCCTTGTTCTCAAAAATTGTGGTAGAGAGATTTCCAATGCTATCATTGTCCCCAATAGCGATTATCTTTTGATCAATTAGGTCTTGGATGATTTTTTTGAGTCGAACATAATCTGATGTTCTGTGTCCCTTTATTCTATGATAATCACAAAGGTGCTTATCATTATACCTTGGCAGTTTTATGGCTGGTTCTTGATAGTTCACATAAATGAGGATTTTGATGATATTTTCTTGTACCAATTGTTGCAAGACTAATTTGATTGGTCTCCCAAGTGGCGTGTATTTTTTCTTGTTTCCTTGTGAGATTTTCACTTTAAATTGACCTTGTGGCGATTGATTTTGGAGATGTGGTGATTGGGTTTGTTGTTGATGTTGTTGATCTTGATGTCCAACACCTTGACATCAGAAATATTGTTCTTGACACTGTTGTGGACACAAATCACTGCTTTGATGACATGGATTAACCAACAGATGGGTGTATTGATTTTGGAGAGAAGATATCTCTTGGCTCAATAATTCAATTAGTTTGGCATGTGAAGCAAGTTTCTCTAGCGAAATTTGATCTTGATTTTGCATTTGATTCCCTTGATTTGGCTTTTGTTGAAGCAGATTTGGAATGATCCCCTATGCTGTTTGAATGGGATCATGGAAAAACTGATTTTGGATAATGTTCTGATTTGGGATGATGTTTAAATTTGGAATTATGGGTTGAAGTTGAACTTTGTTGGGAACCACACTTCCTTGATTTAGGTAACTTTGATTTTGCATGAGTTTACCTTGATTTGTTAACATCTTGTTTGGAATTTGACCAATATTTGTTTGATTTGCGAACATATTTATCCCAAATTTTACCAAGTTTGGACTCAAAACATTCATGTTTGGTAAAGTTTTACTTGGTACATTCTCATTTGGCATGGAGGGATTTGATGGGATGATGTTGTTTGTTTGAAGGCTCATGCATTGATTGTTCAGTTAATAGACTTGTAGGTTTGGATTTAGATCTACCATTGGGAAATGTGTTCCAATATTTGATTTGGGCATACTCACACTTGTTGTACCATTGACATTTGTAGAAGGTAATGATCCCATGTATCCAGATTGTATAAGTGTGAGTTTTGATAATCAATTGACATTGTAAGGTTTTGAAAGTTCAATTGATTTGGATTACTCATGATGTATGGATCAAGTTTGTCTTCCATGTTCTCCTTGTGTTTTGACCTTGTTGCAAAAGTGATCTCTAAGGTTCTTAGGACCAATGACGAGATGAAGGATGAAAGGGGCGAATGATATGAGTGTTGAACGTTTAGGGAATTTGTATCAATGCTAGACTTAGGGTTTGATTTTGATTGGTTTGATTTGGGTAATGAACTTGTAAACCCTAAGATGTAAGATGTTATCTTAGGATGAACTTGTTCAAAGGATTGCTGATTAGAGGTATGAGAAAGTATGCATTCCCATACTCCTAACTAAACAAGGTGATTTTTGGTTTGATGATTTACCCAAGTCTAGAATGGTGTTTCCAAAGCTCTAAAGTTGTTTGGTGGGATGAAGATGATAAATGTTTGGGATGGATGAAGTGTTTGATTTGATCCTAAATGAACCTAGGAAGGACTTGTTTACAAGACCAAGATAGTGAAGAACATGCCTTTCCCTAAGAGTAATTCAAAATCAAAAGACCAATGTTTGCATGAAAACCATATGACCAAAAGATTCCAAGCACATATGTGGGGTCCAATTTTAATCTTTTCTTAATAGATTTTTTTTACCACAAACACACTCTTGATTAGATTTTGAATCTAGATGTCTAATGTCTCAACTTTCCCCTTATCCCGCAAAGTGTATTATGCGGAAACCAATGAAATTTGAGGTAAGAGTTACCTATTGTTGACCTTAGTAGGAGCAAATTGAGATGAAATCCAAATGCTTAGAAACCTCTAAGGATACGAATCCCAAGAGAAAGCAATATCATGTGAATTTGTTCAAGGATATTTACTTCTCCTAAAGGGTTTGATATTTGATGCTCATGTTGAATGTTGGTTTTACAATGTTTTCAATCAAAGCACTGTGTTTTCAAACTAACTCACAAGCAACATAACATCCTAGCTCAATCGGTATGTTTTTCTTGGTGGGCTTGCCTCATGCCCTTCATAGAAGAGATGATTTTACATGCAACCAAGGAAAGAGTATAAAGGTATGTTAAGAATGAAGTCTTAACCTCTATACTTTAACCAAGATCAAACATGGCAAGTAACTTATTGGAATCTAAGTTCCAATGCACCACTTCGATAAAATCGGTGAATGAGTTAATAGGCCACTACAAACAAGGGTTTTATTTCAGACTTTCCATTCATGGAGATTGACCCATACGGTGAGAGTCCCCTTTCTAATCCATCTTGTTAGAGCCAACCGCGTGATACTGGCGTTTACTCCAATACCCACATTTATATCCCAGTTGGAAATACTCTTGGCTTTATAATGTTATCGGTTGAGTCATTCCCTTGGGTGAGTAATTTTTCCCCAAGGAAAGCCCTCTAGGATAAACAAAAGTGAGTAAAGACAAAATCCGTAACTCAATCAATCTTTGATGGCAACAAAGAGAGAGAATATACGCGATAATACCCCCACTCACACTCACACAAGACATTGTTCAATTTTAAACCCAAATCGAAGTGTGGAGGTGATTGCTTTATCTCACCCTAAAGTCATGAAAAAGGCCTTTTGATTCTCAAGATCACTATAAAGAATGAGAGAAGCGCATACATCCTTTTTCAATGCCTTTAGTTTAAGTAGGCCTTCACAAAAAAACAAAGTTGTACTTGTTCTTTTTAAATCCACAAAGAAAAATGTGAGTTCTTTTTAAGCACCAAAAGACGAGTGAGAAATACTTTGTTCAATTTTTAATCTAGGAAACAAAATCTAGTAAGTTGCATTCCTAATGTTCATTTTAGCCTTTGCAAGAAGAAATTGAAAGATTCTTTTTAAGCCCAAATGATGTTAGTGTTCTAAGAAAGAAAAGATAACAATTTCTTGAAGAAATGTTTAAACAAACACTTAAAGCACGTTTAAAAACACTTTGACCTTTCAAAATATCGTCCTCATGCTTCGTTTTCCTTCGTTTTCCTTCTTCGCTTTCCTTTGTTCTCCTTTTTTTTCACCTTTTACCTTTGTTGTCCTTTGTTTTCTCCTTCGCTTTTCCTTCATTTTTCTCTTCACACAAGCAAATGCAATTAGCAAGTGTAAACTGAATTCCACAACCTAGGTGCAACATCCTTGCAACCTTTATCACTAGACACCTTTTACACCATCAATCAATGAGAAAAATTTGGCCTGAGGATTATGTCTCAAGAGATCTATAACAACCATCCTCAAGGTCGTTGTTCTCACCCTTTTTAAATAAGAAACTATTTTCTAGCTTCAAATAACGCCTATGGCAGTATGAATAAGGAATCAGGACCAAGTGAAGGAATAGACATGAGGTGCATAATGATGACTGACAGTTGTACAGAAGGGGAGTTTATGAACTAGGCAAACCAAAAGAGACAAGGTGTGCCATAAAGAAGTAAAATGGGTTGCAAGTATAGGAAGAGGAGGGGTTGCGCTAGGAAACAGTGAATACCCGTGCCTATATATTCTCCTCTTCATACACAAAAATATCTTGTAGGTATCAAATCCATTGCATTGGTGCTATTATTATAGACAACGACTGATATGTGTAGATAAAGTACATGCAGGTCTCAGATACAACCGTGTGAAGTCAGTGAATCATAGTTAGCCAACTAACATGGTTTAAAGCACTGCCAAAATAAAACAACTGCATCAGATTTGAAACTTAGAAAAGGATATGTAACCCGAATGAAGTTCACTACTGTTAAATCAGGGGTGGTGGTCGACTGAAAGAAGAGAAGCCATAGATGAGATGGTCACGGGATAGGCTTGAAGCCTTTGATCACTGTCATGTCACAAATCACAACACTTCAAGATAAATAAAAAGTATTTAATGCATTCAACAGTAAGAGCATTTAAGATTAGTCAAGATAGTCCTGAGGCATCAATTGAACATTTAAAGCTTTCCACAGAGTATTTGAGAAGACCCTTTGATCAAATGTAGTCCCAACGAATATAGATGTCTACAAGGAAAAGCTACCTAAGATCCATCAAATGGAGTCTTTTAAAAAAAATGCAAAAATCAATTTAAATAACATAAAACATAATGAACATGTATTGAATAAGTCTAATCACTGCACATTGATCAAGTCATGTGTCATCACATTGCATCTTAAAGAAACACAACAATCAATTTGAATAATAGCTCTCCTAAGTCGTTAAAAAAAATATAACTAACTATGTTTCAGATTTTTTCAAATCTCTCAACAGGACAGGGCCCGCAAAGTTTGAAGTTTGTATTGATTAGTAACAAAGAAAAAAAACATGGTGGGCGCCAAATGTGAGGACCAAAATCAACTTTGAACAAAGATTGACAGATATGGGTTAAATCTATCAACTTTGAAAAAATGAGATAAAAGCCCTCCCTATGAAATTGTTGAGCAAACATAAAGGAAATAACGACATTATCAAACTAACATAAAATCATAAGCCATATAAGCATAAAATCTATTCCTAAACTACTCAAGCATCATCTCGTAGGGGGATTGGTGCTACTTTGATATGAAAAGTATCCCTTTCCCAACCCCTTTAGATAAGCTAAATGATGAAATGGCTTTGAAGATGATATGAGATGGGAAAAATAAGATCTCAATTCAAGAGAGTGACTTTGCATGAGGATTGTGGAGGATTTGTTGAAGGATGAAGCCTCTATTTAAAGATTCTCAAGTTGAAAGGATGACTATGAGAGAGCAATGTGGGATAAAAAACAAGCCAATGTGATGAAGGTGCAAACCAGAGACACAGAAAATAACCCACGAAGTAGAGAGTAATTTTATTATTCAGAAAATGGAACTCTTACATGCAGAGGATCTCAAATCCCCAAGTTCTACAACACATGTAAGCTACATAAAGCTACAGAATAACCCTTTCGCAATATGCGAGCTTGTCCCCCAAAAAGTTACCCAAAAATTATAAAACCCGCCCATAAATAGAAATCCTCATTTGTTTGGAGCCAAAACAACATTCAATTTGAGTTTAGGTGGTTTGGCGCCGAAAATTTACAATATGAAGTTCAAATTTCAAAAGAGCATTTGCAATGGTATCTTCTAGATAGTGTCCCAACTTCGCGGGGTCATAACTTTTGATCCAGGCCTCCGATTCGTGAACCGTTTGAACCATTGGAAAGGTCTCGAAGTCAAGAACGCGCTCAAAATCCACTATGCCAATTTCAGAAAGTTTTGGGGCCATTCCGGAAGCTCTAAGTGCCTCAAATCCCACTCGAAAGATTTTCAGGTGCAAATCTGGGAAACTAAAACTGCAATATCTTTCAACCTAGGAATCAAAAATAAAAACCGTAAATTGGGAATTTTATTATGACGAAAAGGGTATCCAAAAATGTAAAAACATCTAAAAAATAAGAAACTTGAAATTTAACTATTTTTGGGTGATGCAAGATTGCCCTTACACCACTAGATGCATCAGACACCCAAGGTAATTTGAGAAGTGACCCCATCACGTCTCAGATGGTTGAGGAAAACCCAACTAGTCAACCACGCCTTAGATAGCCAGGATGAATCTTCAATAGGCCTTCCTCTCCATTTCACCAGATATTCTTCATACTGCCTATTTCTGGTACTCCTTCCCACATGACTATCCAAGATTACTTCAATCTCCTCCTTTTCTGAAGTAGGGGCTAGAATCCTACACTGTTCCATCATTGGTACTTCCTCTGCCACCTTCATGATACTCTGTCAAATCTGAAATGTTGAACACAGGGGAAATATTGATTAGGCAACTCTACCTCATATGCATTCCCTGAATCATGCTTCTTCAAAATCTTACAGGGACCGAACTTCTTCATCTTCAATTTGTTATATGTTCCCACTGGAAACCTTTATTTCCTCAAGTGGACCATCACTTCATCACCAATTTGGAACTCCTTATACCTCCTCTTCTGATCTGCCTTAGCCTTATACTGCATATTCATCTTGTTAATATGTTCTCTTACCTTCTCATGTATATCCTTGATGTGTCCTACAAAATCTTTGACTTCAGCACTTATTTTCTTCTCTTGGTCCATCTTCCTTAATTCTAAAGTTGTTTTGGGGCTACCTCCATACACAATCTGGAATGGTGATCTACCAGTGCTTCTGTTGACAGAATTGTTGTAAGAAAATTCTGCCTGGGGTAAGATTAAGTCCCATCCCTTGGGTTTATCTCCTACCAAACATCTCAGTAGGTTACCCAGACTCCTGTTAACAACCTCTGTCTACCCATCTGTTTGTGGATGGTGTGCAAAACTAAACTTGAACTCTGTCTTCAGCTTCTTCCACAAGGTCCTCCAAAAGTACCCCACAAATTTGGTGTCACGATCTGAAACAATACTCTTTGGCAGACCATGTAGCCTCACCACCTCTTTGAGGAACAAGTCAGCAATGTGGACTGCATCATGGGTCTTCTGACATGGAATGAAATGTGCCATCTTCAAAAACCTGTCAACTACCACAAATACCGAATCATTCCCTCTTTGCATCCTTGGTAAACCAAGAACAAAGTCCATACTTATATCCTCCCAAGGCCTCTCTAGTACAGGTAAGGGCTGATACAAGCCTGTATTTTGGCTCACTCCTTGCAACTCTGCACAAACTTTTTCACATCTTGTGATAACTGAGGCCAATAATAATGCTCACTGATAATGGCAATGGTCTTATCCCTACCAAAATGTCCTACCATTCCTCCACTATGCTTCTCCTTTATCAGGTTTTCCCTCATGGAACTCCTCGGGATACACAATTGACTTCCCTTAAATAACATGCCATCCTAGATTATGAAATCTAGCCACCTTGTCCTGTCCATTGTAACATGTTCCTTGCAAGCTTTCCAAGCCTCTGCAAAATCAGGATCTTCTGCATACAGTGTCTTGAGTTCATTGAACCCAACCACTTCAATCTGCATCTTTGTCATCAATGTATGCCTCCTACTTAAGGCATCTGGAACCCTATTTGACTTCCCACTCCTATGTTTCAAAACAAGGGTATAACTCTGCAAAAACTCTACCCATTTCATATGCCTCTGATTTAATTTTCCTTGAGTATTTATGTACTGCAAGGCCTGATGATCAGTATATAGAACAAATTCCTTTGGCAACAAATAATGTCTCCATTTCTTTAATGCTTGAACTATTGCATAAAATTCTTGATCATATACAAAATACTTTCTCTTGGCATCATTTAACTTTTCACTAAAATAGGCTATGGGTTTACCTTCTTGGCTCAACACTGCTCCAATGGCACAACCACTAGCATCACAATCCACCTGAAACACATTGTTGAAATCTGGGAGAGCTAGAACAAGTTGCTCTGTCACCTTCTGCTTCAATAGTTCAAAACTTTTTGCTACTCTAGTGCTCCACTTGAATTCTTTTCTATCCCCTCTCATTGTTTTAGTCAGGGGTCCACAAATACTACTGAAGTTTCTAATGAACTTTCTATAAAAACTAGCCAAACCATGGAAAGATCTCACCTCGTTAGCAGGTTCTTGGGTGAGCCATTCTAGAATAGCCTTCACCTTCTCTATAGGTCCCATCTTGAGACCTTACTGCTGAGACCAACAAACCCCAAGTACACTAACTCCCTCTTCACAAAAGCGCACTTCTTTAGATTAATCAACTTTCTCTTCTCTTAACTTCTCAAAGGCTCTCCGAATATGCATGAGATGCTCATCCAACGTCTTACTAAAAATCAAAATATCATTTAAATACACAATAACAAAACTTCCCAGAAATTCTTTTAGTACCTCGTTCATGAGCCGCATGAATGTGCTTGGTGCACTGGTTAGCCCAAAAGGCATGACTAACCACTCGTGCAGGCCCTCTTTGGTCTTGAAGGCAGTCTTCCATTCATCTCCCTCTCGAATCCGGATCTGGTGATATCCACTCTTCAGATCAATCTTTGTGAAGTACTGAGCTCCACTCAAACAGTCCATCAGGTCATCCATCCTTGGCGGGGGAAATCTGTACTTGATTGTTATCTTGTTTATGGCTCGAGAATCTGTACACATCCTCCACTCCCCATCCTTCTTTGGTGCCAATGCTTTGAGTGCTGCTGTAGGCCTCAATCTCCATTATCCAAACCCTTTCTCAACAACTCTTAGCGAACTTGTTTGTTCAACTCCCTCATTTGGCTGGAGTCATTCTGAGCTACCTTATTTGTGGCTGGCTCCAGGAATCAAGTCAATCTGATGACTGATTTGCCTTATTGGTGGTAAACCCTCAGGTACATTATCAGAAACAATATCCTGAAACTCATCCAACATCCTAGAAACTTCTTCTAGAACCTTCTCACTATCCTCCTTACTCACTCTAGAAATCAATGCATAACACACATGCTCATGCTTCATACCTTCTAAAAAATTTCTTCCATCTAAATAACAAATTCTAGTGCTACTGCATACCTTTTCTTAGGTCTCCTTCAGGGGTTTCAACTTGTGACGAACCCCATCCTTTGTCAAGGAATAAGTGTTTGCATGGCCATCATATATAGCTCGCCTATCGAACTGCCACGACCTCCCCAACAACATGTAACATGCATCCATGGGGATGATATCACAGAGTACTTCATCATGGTAGCTTCTAATCTTGAACTTTACTAGGCACTGCTCATTGACCAAAACTTTGTGGTCTTTCTACAACTAGGAAATTTGATACAGACACGGGTGTCTTTCCCTCTTCAGCTTCAACTTTGTGACCATCTCCTCAGACACTAGATTATCAGTGCTCCCACCATCAATAATGATATCACAACATTTCCTTCACACTTGCACCTTGTGCGAAATAGATTCTTCCTCTATTCTGGTTCCTTTTCTTCAGTCACTAGGGCTCTCCTAACCACTAGGATTTCTCCCCTTTCAGCATCATTTGAATGTTCAGATTGGGCCTCCTCATCTGCATGCGCCACCCTTCCACGACCTTCTGGCCTTTTGTCTGCCCTTCCTTGGTGTTGTGGACATTCATAGGCTCGTGCCCTTCTCTTCACCACCTTTGGAAACCGTTCCTTTGAAACCACCTCTTCAGTCCTTGTCCATATCTCCCTCATCCTCTACCTCTTTGATCACCACTATTTTGATCACGAGGGCGGTAGAAGTTGTCATTCCTTTGGCTTCGGCTGGTACCCACATCTTCACTTTTCTTTTTATCATCATTTCGGCTTTCTAAAGGTCTTCCACTGCCCCTTCCGCTTTGACCTCCTCGTCCTTTTTGCTTGCCATCAAATCTTTTTTTCAGCTTCTCTTCCACCTTCAGAGCAAATTGATACATGTCCTCAATGGTGGTCATTCTAACTAGGCTTAACTCCTCCTGAATGCTTGGTCGTAACCCATTAAGATATCGGGCTACCTTCTCCTTATTGGCCTCTGTGTGACCTGTTCTGATGATTATCTTGTAAAAATATTTAGTATATTCTTTCACAGATTTGCTTCCTTGCTTCAACCCTTGCAATTTCTTTAATAGGTCTAACTCATAGTCCACTGGTATGAACTACTTCTTCAGTTTCTCAACCATGCGATCCCATATGGTGATCTTGACTTTTCCTCTTTGATTTCTTTCCAACTGGACCTCTTTCCGCCAAATACTGGCATGGCCCTTCAGCTTCATTTTTTCAAAATTAACTCGATCTGGGTCCTCTATTTCCTCATACTCAAAATATTCTTCTAACTCGTTGATCTAGTCGATCAACTCTTCCGGGTTCAGACTTCCAGAATAACTGGGGACTTCTGCTCTGGGTCTTTTCCCGATCTTCAAAATGGCCCTTATTAGCAGCATTTGGTTTTGATCAATTGCTTCTTCTTCCTCTTCTACATCTAAACCTTCTTCCTCTCCTTCATCCTCACTTTCCTCCCTCAGGTTTAACCCTCTTCTCAACTGCTCTTGTAACGCATCAATCTGTCTCTGGAGGGCTGCCAGTGCATCTCTTCCACCAGCATTTCTGCCACCTCGACCACCTCTGGCACCACCACGCCTACTAGGAACCACTCTTGGAGGAATCTTTCTTGACCTCGACCCACAACCACAGTCCTGGTGCGAACTGCCTCACGATCGACGATCTGTCCACACGCTCAAGAAAAACTCACTCTGATACCACTTGATGAAGGCGCAAACCCGAGACACAGAAAATAACCCACGAACTAGAGAATAATTTTATTATTCAGAAAATGGAACTTCTTACATGCAGAGGATCTCAAATCCACAAGTTCTACAACACATGCAAGCTACAGAAAGCTACAGAATAACCCTTTCGCAATATGCGAGCTTGTCCCCCAAAAAGTTACCCAAAAATTAGAAAACCAGCCCATAAATAGAGCTCCTCATTTGTTTGGAGCCAAAAAAACATTCAATTTGAGTTTAGGCGGTTTGGCGCCAAAAATTTACAACATGAAGTTCAAATTTCAAAAGAGCATTTGCATGGTATCTTCTAGAAAGTGTGCCAACTTCGCGAGGTCATAACTTTTGATCCAGGCCTCTGATTCGCGAACTGTTTGACTCGTTGGAAAGGTCTCAAAGTCAAAAATGCGCTCAAAATCCACTATGCCAATTTTGGAAAGTTTCGGGGCCATTCCGGAAGCTCTAAGTGCCTCAAATCCCACTCAAAAGATTTTCAGGTGCAAATTTGGGAAACTAAAACTGCAATATCTTTCAACCTAGGAATCAAAAATAAAAATTGTAAATTGAGAATTTTATTATGACGAAAAGGGTATCCAAAAATGTAAAAACATCTAAAAACCAAGAAACTTGAAATTTAACTATTTTTGGGTGATGCAAGATTGCCCTTACACCAGTGGATGCTCCTGCATCACAATGAAAAGAGGCCATTTGTCAACTTGTGATAGGTTGGAGGATGAGCACATTTTGGTCAATGTGCCAAAGAGAGGGAGATTTCAAATTTGAATTTGAGAGTTAAATGCTGAGTTTGACTTGTGCAAGGGACATGTAAGAGCTTATTAATTGCTTTGTTGGATGTACATGTCCACTTGTTTTTAAATTCAAACGTGAGGGAATATTCCTCAAAGATGCCATGTTGATGGAAAATGCTGATTTTAATAAATCAATAAATTGATAAATTATTGGTGCAAGTGGGAAAATCTAGAAGATGTGATGGGTGGTTAGATTAGGTTAATCAGGATTAGATTAGCTTAGGTGATGACTAGATGCTTTGACCCATTTGACTTGAATATTTTGATTTATTTAAATCAAGAGGGAGAAATATGACCTTTGATATTTAATTAAATAAAGTCTTGATTTATTTAATCAAAGAGGGAATGATAGGCTTAAATTAAATAAAGTTAATTTATTTTTTTATATTATATATAAGGTAATCACAAAAATTACAGAGAGTATCAGAGAACGACCAGTTCAGCCAAAAAATGGGCAAAAATAGTCGTTACAGAATTACATTTTCGTTACAACAGCCAAAAAAGGAGGCACAACAGACCATCACCAAACAGCAGGGCTAATAGAGGACGTCTTCCACTTTATCCACCCAGGCAGTCCAGCCTTTATCTCCTTCCATCCAGACAATATACTTCATCTCTTGGATCTGAGCAAGCATGAGCGTCGTATCCTTGCCAAAGCCTTTGTTGTTCTTCACCTCTTGGGATAGGATTTTTCAGGTATTATCAAAAAGCTACCGGTTGTTGAGGGTGTCTCTCCAGGCATACCCACCCTTCATCTCGTAAATGAAGAAGGTGGCATAACCATCCTTGAGGAAGCGCTTGAGTTTCTTTCTTTCAATGATCATGGTGGTTCGAACCTGCAAATTTTTTTTGAAATAGATGAGTTTCCTAGAAGACTCAGTAAGATCACAGATATTATTCTGATATCTTTCTTCATTTCTGCATTTCCAGATGTGCCAAAGAATATTAGAGGAGAGGATCTTCCAGAAAAGATTAGTGTCATTTTTTAAACCATCAATGTGCCCAGTAACAATGTCCATCACAATAAAAAGCATAGGATAAGTAATGCCAAACATGAGCCAAACTTCTTTAGCAAAGATACAGTCAAAGAGAATATGCCTAGCCGTCTCAGGTAGTCTACAGAAATTGCAATAATCATATTCGACATTCCCTTTCCTGACATGGAGTCTGTCAAGGAGAAGGAGCCAGTTAAAACATTTGATCTTGGGCTCGGTGGGACCTTTCCACAGGCGGTCAAAGTGATTCTTCCAAGTACGGGTGTCCAGCCTGGAATACCAAACAGTATTGATGTGGTCAATGATAACTTCCGAATGCCCCAAAACATTGTAAATGTGCTTGGCTTTAATCTTGGAGAACAAGGTGCCATCGAGCCATTTGCACCCCAGAAATCTATGAGAGTCCACATGACAGGAGGAAGGGAGGTCTTTAGTCACCTTGAAAATCAGATTATACGTCTTCTTTTGGGACATGGGGAGGTCAAACTTATTTCTAAGAGCCTCCCAACTGATTAAAACATCATTCTCAAAGAGATTGGCAAACTGGGAAATGCCTTTGCTCGACTAGTGTCTAGCCGAGCAGCCTTGGGAGAGAGCTAGGGGCTTGCCAGAGGAAGATAAATTCCACCAAATGGATCTTTCACCATGGAGATGGCAGTCATCATGGAAGGACCTGTTAGAAACATGCGATTTAACTTGGTCCCAAGCTTTCCAGATGGACCTAAAAACAGCCGAACCTTGAACAAGAACAGGAAAATTACCAATAACAAGGTCAATAATCGGAAGATTCTTCCAAGACTTCGCAGACTTAGGGAAGCCTCTCTCAATGTTACTCCTAATCAGAACCTTCCAAGGATCATTGCCATCAAGGGAGTGAAAGATCCACTTGGCGGCAAGGGCAACCCCTTGGAGCTGGAGGTCTTTCAAACCAAGCCCCCCGAGTAGCTTATTGACATGACACCAGTCCCATTTAACTGCATGCATCTTTCTTTTTCCTTTGCCATCCGACCAAAGAAAACATCTAACTGCCTTCTGAATCTCCATGATTTGATAGTTACTGAACATCCAGGCTGAAGAATAGTAAATGTTATAGGATGAAAGGATTTTTTGACAGACCTGGATTCTGCCGGCCAAGGAAAGGGTTCTATTATGCCATTTATTCAGCTTTTTGAAGATCTTATCTTTAACCCACATCCACATGTCCTTAAGGGAGGGGTCAATGGAGAAGGGGATGCCAAGGTAGCGCACAATCTTGTGCGGTCCACCCCACTGAAAGTCATAGTTTTTAAACCAGTCAGGGGGGACCACATCCCACCCAAGACAAATAGATTTGGAATGCGAAAGCCTCGCCCCGGAGATCTTAGAGAACAGGTTAAGCTTGGAGGACAGAGCTTCAAAATTCTCAGGTTTAGGATCAAAAAATAAAGCAGTATCATCGGCAAACTAACAATTTAAGAGATCCTCATTATTGGGAAGAGTAATACCTTTGACAGCAGGGGAGAGGGAGTTATCTCTCAGGAGGTAAAAGAGGGCTTCAAAAGCAATAATGAAAAGGGCCGGAGCCAAGGGGCAGCCTTGTCTGATCGATCTACCGAGGGGGAAGGAGGCAGAGAGTGAACCATTAATATCAATCTGGGCTGAAGCATCTTGGAGCAGAGTCTTAACAGCGTTACAAAACATTCGAGGAAATCCGAAGGCCTCGAGCATCATGGTGATGAAGTTCCATTCCACCCTATCGTAGGCTTTTTCAAAGTCAAGAAGGAACATGGCAGAGTTTTGTTGAGAGTGCTTGGACCAGTTCATGGCTTCCCAACTAGTTATCAGGTTTTCGAGGATATACCTGCCTTTGATAAACCCGGTCTGGGTAGAGCAAATGAACTTGGGAAGGATGCTCTCAATTCTGAGCGCCAGAATCTTGGCAATAATTTTGTAGGAGACATTGAGGAGGGTAATAGGCCTCCAGTTTTTGATGAGGGCCTTATCCCCATCTTTGGGGATCATCTTAATGATACCTTTGTTAATGGAGCTTCCTAAAGATCTCCTCTCAAGGGCCTCCGAATACAAGTCAAGAAGATCATGGCAGATCCAACCAATGTTGGCCTTATAAAACTCCGCCGGGAGACCATCCGGCCCAGGGGCCTTGTCATTGCTGAGAGAATTAATAGCTTTTTCAATTTCCTCTATAGAGAGGTTTTTGGACAGCTGACTGGCTACATCAGCAGAGATCTTGCTAGGGATAAGGGAGCACACCCATTGTCTGAGGGACGAGGCCTCTTCCGAATCTTCAGAGGCAAAAAGGTTTTGATAAAAGTTAACAAAGGACTCCTTAATATTATCTATGTCAGTTATCTCCTGGTTATCAACCACAATTCTCTCAATATTCTCATTCGTATGCTTATGCTTAAGGAGATTAAAGAAAAATTTGGAGCCCCTGTCACCAAATTGTAACCAGTGCGCACGTGATCTAATCCTGGCACCATTAATTTTATTCTGTTGGTGCTGTCTAAGGGCATCCTTAGCTCTGATAAGATTAGAGGCGAGATCACAATCAGAGGGGTTATTTTGAATGTTGGATTCGGTAAGGTGCAGATCAGAGGAAAGGCATTTTTCAGTGTATCTATAATCTTTCACTCTTTTTTGACCGATGGTCTTAAGCAGCTTTTGCCAAGCAAGGATGTTCTTATTCCATCTATCAATATGGGAAAAGGAGGGAAGAGTATTTCTATTAATAAGTTTAATGATGTGAATGGCAGCAAGAATGTCTTCGTCTTTCAGGAGGCTAATGTTAAGAGAGAACTTAGTATCAGAGGTTTTGCACCGGAGAGGAGAGTTGTTAAAAGTAAAGTGGGTAGAAATGGGATGGTGGTCGGAGAGGGAGGTGGGGGAAACGAGAACAAGGTGCCCATAATTTTCAGGTAAAAAGGAAAAGAAATTTTTATTAGCGTAAAATCTGTCGAGTCTGGAATAAATTCTAGATTGACCCTGCTGAAAGTTGCACCAGGTATGCCAAATTCTGGGGTTAGAATCCTTAGAACCAGCCAAGGGGTCAAAGAGGAGTTTGGTGTTTATCATTCTGTTCCAGTGAGTTTTCTCTGAGTCTTTCCAAGCAAAAGGAAGACCACCAAGTTTGTCCTCTTGGGCCTCTATCATGTTGAAATCTCCCTCGATAAACCAGGGTATATTAGGAAGATTAGCAATCCAGTCCCAGAGACTGGCCCGCTCCCTAAAGTCATTTGACGCATAAATGGAGCATAAACCAAAGACATTATTCTTGTGGTTAATAGTTATCCAAACCACTCTGTTACATGGGGAAATCCCATTGTCAGTAATATAATTCTCCCATCTGGGACTGATCAGGAGAGCCACCCCACCCCTACCCCTCTCATGGTTGGTATAGAACTTGGTGGCATCCTTCCAAAGGAAATTGAGGTTGGAGTCCAAAGAGTATCCAATAGCTTTAATTTCTTGAAGCATAAGGACATCCATAGACTTGCGGGTATCAAGAAATCTTTTAATGGTCCACCATCTGTCAGGGGACTCCAAGCCCGTAATGTTCCAAGAGATACAATTCATGGGGAAACATTTGGTTGGCGGGCACCGTTTTCGGTAAGATTTTGATATTGTGCCGAGGCACTGTTATGGCAGTCTCTAAGCACTTTATTGGAGGGGTTCTTATTCTTGGAGCCAAGCTTCCTTCCCCTGCGTTTGCACAGAGAGCTGGCATCTTTAAATTCTTCTTCATTATCTGACTCCACAGGAGATAAGATGTTCAAATCCATGTTATTTTTGCCAGTGTGTCTACCCGTGTCAAAGGGGAATACGCTAGGGGGGATGACCTCAAGCAGGCAGTCATCACTAAGTTCACGAAAGATTTTGGTGGGGACACTGGGATGGGGGGGAGGGTTAGAGCAACAAGCAGCTTTTTCCATTATAGCTAAGCACAAGGTGCGGGGGACAATCAGGGTTTCATTTTCAGGGAGATCGCGGGAGAAGACTGAGTCAGGGGAGGGCTGAGAGATGAGGGGAGAAGGGTTCTCTGAGGAAGCCACCGAATGCTTCGAAGATTTGCATCTTCTTTTATTGGAAGCCTTAGTCACAGTAAGGGGCCCTAAAGAAAGATCACAGCTTGCCAGGGATAAAGGGGTAGCCGGAAGGGACGCGGGGGAGGGGATTGGAGGAGGGGGCGGGGAGGGGGAGGTCAGCAAGGGAGAGGATTGAGGGGGGCCGACATCATCGGGGGGTTTACTACAGGAGGGATTTGAGCCAGTACTGTCCAAATTAGGAGGGTCACGGAGATCTGCGGCTTTAGGTTGCGAGGGTTTCTTTCTGATAATGGGGCAATCCTTCCTCAAGTGACCCTCACGATGACACAGGAAACATGAATTTAGCCCTCCGAGAATTTCAATAGGGCAGGGGAATTTATCTTGTGAGATGCAAATGTTAATTTCAGACGGGATGTCAAGCCCTAGGTTCAGCGAAATGAGGATTCTTGCATCCATATGAGGGACCAGACGGACAGTTTCGTCCATTCGAATGATTTTTCCGAGTGGTTCAAGCATCTGCGGGAGAAAGCGCCATAAGAAGGGCGGAAACTATTTAACCAGGATCCAGCGAGGGGCGGAAAGCGCCAGAACTTCCTCGTGGATGGCCTTAGGCGACCAAGCCAAGGTGCGAAAGGAGGTAGAACCAACCGACCAATATTGTTTTTTAAGAACTTCAGTTTGCGCTTCGTGTTTACAGAAAAAAATAATAAATAATCCTTTCTGAATTTGCCGACAGAAGGAAATATGGAGACCAAGTTTCAAGTTCCAGTAATTATGAAACCAATCATCAAGAAACTTCCTAGGCGGACATTTATCAACTTCCACAGTAGAGAAGAAAATGGAAAAATTTCTTAACCTATTTTTCTCCTTACCAATTTCTTCAAGCATTTCAGGATTAGGGGAAATGGAGAAAGAATTCAGAGCAATATCCGTAATCTTACCGGGGTCGGCGGCTTCATTTGAGTTGGTGAGTGAAAACCTAGCGCAATTGTTGACAGGGTTGCTAGCGTTTGTCACTGCCTCGGAGAAAGACTTAGGCTTTGAGCGCAGCGGGTTAGGGATGAGATTGTCCACAGACGGCATTTCAGGAATCATCGAAGCCCTCGGTATCGATGAGGAGTAATTAGGTGGTACGGCCTCTGCCGAACGGCAGAGGGGAGGAGAGGATGAACTAGCACCCATTAATGCATATTAAAGAGGGCGAAAAACAAGAAAAGGATGAAATACCTTTAGCTCCGTCAACGATAAGCAAGTATCTACCAGAATCGAGATCCGCTTCAATTTTCTGTGAGCGAAATACCAACAAATGACTCCTAATCATGAAAAATGACCCTATAATATTGTTGAAATATATTATATTATTATATTAGAAAACTATATATAATTTAATTAAATATTTTTAATAATTATTTGAATATAATATATTTTAATATTTATTAAAACATTAAATATCATAAACATAAAAGTTCAAATTATTAAAAATTCCATAAAGTTAGTAAATTTCTATAAAGTGAAGAGTAAATGCATTTCACCCTGTCTTATCAAACAGTACTTAGATCTGACGAATAACGGAAATGGTATTGCTACCCATAACATTCGTGCAGTGATGGCATGCGTATGCATCCATGCCCTGGGTGCATTTTCGCTGATAGACGCTTTCCAAATTAGATATATGTGGAACAGCTAAACCACAAAGCTATCCAGCCCCAAAATAGCATGGGTAAGGGTTGGCATCCATCGATCCATCAGGGCTGCAGTAATCCATCGGCATCCATCCATGATATATAAAACGTCGGTAGAAATTGGGAACGGTCAGTTGAAGTTTTGATTTTAATGCCAAAAGTATTAAATTTAACTACAACCACTAGTACAATTTGGGTTCAAATTAAACTCTATCTGTAATAATTTGATTATAACTAAAAGATATTATTTTTAATAAACTATAAAATTTGGTTCATCTAAAGTTAGTTGTTTCTTTTATTTTTATTAAAATCATGAAATTTGTCTATTTGAAATAGTTGTTTCTTTGTTTTAAATGAGTAATGATTAATTATTATTTTTAAATAATTATGAAAATATAAAGAATATAATATATTTTATGTCTATATATATATATATTTTTTATAAATATTTATTTTAAATATTTTTATTTATTAATAAATTATTAATTTAATAATATAAATTTTTGGAAAAGCTAGTAAATTTTTTTATAAGATAAGTCATATAATTTGTAAAATGATGTCAAATTTTCAATTTTCAAATATTTAAAATGATTAGAAGTTATTATGTTCATATTTCAATGTGTATATTTATTAAACATTAATATATAAAAACTACATTAAATAAATGATAGTTGGTGAATAAAGTTGGAAACCTAAAAATATGTTGATTATATATCTCTGCGAGTCTTTTTTTTTTCCTAATTATTTCCCGCTAAATAATTATGAAAATAATCAAAATAAGAGTAAAGATGAATAAATAGCAATATTTTGAAAATTAACTATAAAACTATAAGATTAGAAAAAATGAAAATAGGTGAATTTTGCAATCAATTTTCAAATTTCCCAATGCACAATTAGATTAAAGATTTCAATTTTGGTTAATAAAATAAATTTAAAATTATTTAGATATTCAAAAACATAAAGAACACCATTAAAATTCTAGTTTTACTTATTGATTTTTCAATTACCACATATTGTTTAAGTAATTGTTATTTATATTTTCTTTTCTATCTATTTTTTAATTTTTTAACAATTTCAATATCATAAAAAACAAATCTTTATTAACCATTTTTAAATATAATTTAATTTATTATTTAACAATTAAAACTTAATTTTGACCAATAAAACAATAAATCTTATTTTTTAATAAATTATCTAATCATGCTTAATAATTTTTTGGAAAAGCTAGTAAATTTTTTCGCTAAGTTAAAATGATTAAATAATTTTTATATAAGATAAGTATGCACCTAAATGATGCTAACTTCAATTTTAAATATTTAAAAGAAGAAGATATGTTCATATTTCAATGCATGTTTATTAAACACACACATATAAAAACGCATTAATAGTTAAGAATAAAGTTGGAAACCCAAAATATTGATTATATATCTCTTAAAGTCTTTTTTTTTCCAATTATTTAACAACAATTATGAAAATAATCGTATCAAGAGCAAAGATGAATAAATAGCAATATTTTAAAGTAAACTGCAAAACTATGCAAGCATTAGAAAAATAAAAATAGGCAGTCTTGGTAAATCAATTTTTAAATTCCCACGCACAATTAGATTAAACATTCTAATTTTGGTTAATAAATAAATTTAAAATTATTTAGATATTCAAAAACATAAAGAAGACCATTAAAATTCTAGTTTTACTTATTAATTTTTCAATTACCATATATTGTTTAGTAATTGTTATTTATATTTTCTTTTCTATCTATTTTTTAATTTTTTGACAATTTCAAAATCATAAAAAACAACTCTTTATTAACCATTTTAAAATATAATATAATTTATTATTTAACAATTAAAAATTAATTTTGACCAATAAAACAATAAATCTTATTTTTAATAAATTATCTAATTATGCTTAATAAATTTTTGGAAAAGCTAGTAAATATTTTTGCTAAGTTAAAATGATTAAATAATTTTTTTATAAGATAAGTCATATAATTTGTAAAATAATGTCAAATTTTCAATTTTTAAATATTTAAAATGAATTGAAGTTATTATGTTCATATTTCAATGTGTATGTTTATTAAACATTAATATATAAAAACTACATTAAACAAGACCTGCACAAAAAGTTCTAGAATAGTTTTGTTTTAATTTGTTGTGTTTACTAAGTTTTAGTAACAATGTTTATAAAACAAATAAATAATCGGTACATAAAAAGCAAGTTTTCGTTCAAATTCTCCACTAGAACAAACAAGCAAGTTGTCTTAAACAAAATAAATAAG